>JASDQU010028087.1:11291-24727 GCA_032191745.1 Picea mariana | reverse complement strand
CTACGCTGGTGCGCCTGCGCTCGCTTCAGAGCCGCGACAAGCGCGTTGGACAGTGAAGCCGGTTGCCCTTGGACGACTGCCGGCAGCCGGTTCAGGGCCACGTTGAAACACAGTTCTAGTGCCCGGCATTGCAGAGAAGAGGCCGAGGCCGAGGCCCCGCCGGGATAGGGAACGCTATCGCGGGACTGCAAGCAGGCGCGGCGTAGGGGATTCGAATCCAAGGTGAGCAACGTTGCTGCGACGTGCAGGGGCGTGGCCTGTGCGTGGCCCCGTCTCCTGGCTAACACTACCGCATTTTTTATGACTGTTGTGGCCTCGGTTGTGAGCATCTGATGCACAGAAGAGCCCCCGGTTCTCATTTCCTCGGATCCTTCCACAGATATATCGTATATATTTCGATCAAACAACTTTCAGTCCTGTATTTTATGCAAGGCTCTGCCAAACTCGGACTCTAATAAACCCACTTCTGCTGAATGCTCGTCACTTTCTCAATCCAGCTCCCGACTATGTAGGCTAGGACAGATCCATTTTAACCCAGAATGTCTGATACGGGGTGAGTAATCAAGAAACACTGTTATGGGCTGAGAGTTCTAAAGAAACTTGAGGTACCAATATCAATTCTTACCGTTTCCATTTCCTTCTCAGCGCTTGTCAGTTAGGCAGTCGTCTAGCCGTAGATTTGTTGGGGTTTACCACGAGTGGCTCAATTTCGATTGAAGCAATATGTTTCAGGAGTTTCGTTCCACTATCCAAAAAAATGGGTCTTTTCTATTAAAAAAAATATAAACCCGACTGTCCCAGCTGTTTCGATCCAGCTCCCACCCCAAATATGGGTGGTTTCTTTCAAAAAACAATGAAAGCTACGCACTTTCTCAATCCCGCTCCCGTCTATGAATAGTTGTAACAAACTGGCAATAGCAGAGATCCATCCGTTATTAGGAGTATAGGAGTATATAAGAAAATAACCTGGCAGTGTCAATTTGCATGTACTTTCTTTTGCTAAAGGCTTGGCAATTTCTCAGCTCTCGTCCATGTACAGTAAACATCCAGATATTTTTCTCTAATGGCCGACTTTGCTTGCTGGATAGTCTATGGGCCGCCACTGGTACCCACTTTGCAAGAGATTTTTTAAGTGGGTGTACCCTTCATACTAAAAACAAAGTCATCGACTATAACAGCGCGAAATCCGATCGGTTTCGACGAGACCTACGCCCAATGCCTTCCAAAATGGAACCGAAGGTGAAATATACCCTTTCGCTAATTCTATAATTTTACCGGCTGTGGATCAGATTTGTCTGGCTTTCCAGCGCCTGCCTTCCGGGACCGCCAGTACCACCGACTTATAAAATATACGATATAGGGACGTCCCTAATCCATTGCTTCGTTTAACCTTCACACGGACCTTTTTTCTTCTTGGCTTCCTCTCTCTGTATTTATAATCCTGCTTTTATGGCTTTTATGATATACTGTGGGACATACTCCATTTTGCAACAACAAGGTTTAGTTGTGTGCTTGGTCATTTGTTTTTCCGGATTAATTATTTGTTTTTCCGGATTGGTTTAATGTGTTTTTATGTAAAAGTGTGTTTTTTTTTAATGTTTGTTTAGTATGCATTCGTAGTTATGTAATTTAAAGGTCACAATATGTTATAGATATGTTATAGAGTAAAATGATTTGACTACTCATAGTCTCATAGATCTTAATGGCTACATTGATCTCTGGTTTTGATTGGTTTATGATATCTATTTAAAAAGCATGGAGGGTCATTTGTTTATGATCTATTGTGAGAAACTCTCTTGGAATTTTTTTTTTTTTTTTACATGAATATATTGCCTCAAGTGATCACATTAGCTGCGGCCATGATTTTAACCATGTAAAAACATCAGTGTATTGATCCTTGATCTGGTTGTGTGAGTGATTATTGAAGGTGTTCATCCTATGTGGAATACATTTCATGATATTTCCTTTGTTGTTGGTCTTGTTGCTCGGTATATGCAAACACCCCATGAAAGCCATTGAAAACAAGAAAAATGATACTCTGATATGTCCGAAGTATAGCTCAGTTTCAGAGACATTACAATTCAAGGGGGACTCCTTTGTTGGTTGGTTTCACTGACCGAGATTGGGTTGGCAACCATTATGATCGAAAGTCTACTACAGGTTATGTTTTCAACCTTGGTTTCAAACTTTTCACTTGGGCTTGTAAGAAACAATAAGCTATTTCTCTTTCTTTAGCAGAAGCAAAGTACTAAGCAACGATTAATGTAAGTCAAGAAGCCTTGTGGCTTTAATAGATCCTTTCATAGTTTGGATTCCAGCAAAAACATCTGGTGCGACAATTAGAGTGTCATCAAGATCTCCAAAGATCGAGTTCAACATCAACATAGCAAACACATCAAGATAGACATGCACTTAATCACAGAAATCATTCATGATTGAGTTATCGAAGTGTTTTTTTTCCCTATAAAAGATCAAGTTAAATTTTTTTTACAAACTCTCTTACAGAAGCAAAGTTTTCCAAACTTTGATCTGTGTTGGGAGTTCAGGAAGTTTTCATTAAGGGGGGATAGGATCTAATGACTCCTTCCTTCTCCTATTGTGTCACCTTTGTAAATCCTTCAATTCTATCCCAAGTTTTTCTTAAGGGGAGATGTTAGGATATTTAAACACTCATGAGTTAATTAATATCAACTTGGTCTAATGTGTTTTTAGGTACAAGTGTGTTTCTTAGTGTGATTCTTTAGTATGCATTTGTAGTTATGTAATCCAACAATTATAATATGTTGTAGACACACATGATACGCCAAATCATATTCTCCTCAATCTTAATGACTACATTGATCCACGA
Source organism: Picea mariana (assembly GCA_032191745.1). NCBI lineage: Eukaryota > Viridiplantae > Streptophyta > Pinopsida > Pinales > Pinaceae > Picea > Picea mariana. Next base: position 21,879 of record JASDQU010028087.1, on the reverse strand, counting down.
CTTAACCCCAGATTAGTTCATGATCTAATGCAGGAGCATCCTTCACTTCAAGCGAGCCAGCGCGAAAGACAAATGACAGGTAGAAGGCGTCCAACACAAATTTTTGAAATTTTCCTTGAAGTTGATGCGCCAAATATAAATGAGATCATTTAATGAAGGCGCCTTGGTATAATGTAATCAGACCTTGAGTGCCCCGCTCTCGTCTGAAGTAGATGGAGGCATTTATAGCAGTAAATGTAGGTAGATAAAATTTAATATTAGATTAGACAGTTTTAGAAGAAAGAGGGAAAACGGATATAGACACCCTCATTGTGCATTGTAACATAATTCAGGAATAGTTAAAAGAATCCAGAGCATAGAGAAGAGAAGCAGAGAGCTGTGCAGAAACACCCATGTATAGTCATTTGGATTAATAGAAGAGTTTAATTCAAATTCATGGAGTTATGTTTGTTCTCTGTGTATGTGTGTTGAATGATATGCTCATGAGTATCTACTTCCTATTATGCATTTGTTGTTATGCTGTGTATATGAGTTCATGTGTTGAGAGTGAAGTCTGAAAGGAAGTAGAAGGAATGAGTTTCAATTGTTTCTCTATCTGAGCAATGATTCCTGCAAGGAGTGCAATTGAAGTCGTCCGCAAGGAGTGCGTTGATAGAAGGCTTGGATAGTCTAACTCTTGTTCTCATTCACTCAGAATTGAAATTGAGTTATACAAGCCGTGCAAGGAGTGAGCAAGCTAAGGAGAGCCTCAGTCGTGAATCTGAGCGAAGTATTGAAGGACTGCTGCTGCAGGTGTGCGCAGAGCCAAAAGAACTCAACAATTGGAGGTGTTGGAGAACTATCGCAGGGAGTGCGTGCAAAGAACCTTTTTGAGGTTGACAGTGTGAGAAATCTCAGGAGGGATAAGGCTTCCAAGTTCGTCGAGAAGAAGCACAGAGAGCCGTGCCGTAGAGTATTTGAATAGGTGTTGCATAGTTACGCACATGAGGACCAATTTCCATAGAGGAATACTAGGTTCAACCGTAGAAGACATTGAAGAAGAAGATAGATGGTCAAGATCTTGTGGAGAAGATTGGAAAAATCCCATCAGCTGTTGGATCGGTCAAAGGAGCGAGGAGGTTATGGGCGCGTTGGGAGTTCAAGCTCCAGGGGTCGTGAGCCATTGGATCGTGGGTCAGTTACCCATCAGCCGTCGGATCTGACAGGAGCTGCGCGAGAGTTACCATCGGGATTCGAAGGATCGGTAGTCCCGTGGTCGAATGGTTTTCGACATTTGAAACCCCGAAACCTTGAGAAGATCTGGGTCGTCCGTCAATTGGACACGTGGTGGAGATCGAGGCGTCATGAACTTGGGAAATCAGAAGTACCGACAAGGAGGACGTCCATCGGTGTTTGGTTCATCGGGATATCAGGGATCCCGGTGACAAAGTGTTTATGCACTTTGGTTTCACGAAGATCGAAACCCCGACAGGGAGGAAGGTGCCACCGTGTGGTCAGCTGGCAGCACACCGGAAAGAAGGGAAGCGTCATTGAAGGAGCCAGCTGTCAGGAGACCGGAGAGTTGGGATTCGAGGAATCGGGAATCCCGTGGGAAAGTGTTTTGCAGCATTTGAAACCCCGTAGCCCCGACGAGGGATAAGAATGTGGTCACGGAGTAACGGTCACATGGGTCAAAGCCTATAGCAAGGAAGGCAAATGCGTAAAGGGCGCGTCGGGATTCGAGGGATCGCGAATCCTGAGGGTGAGTGCAATTTGGCATTAGAAATCTTGAAACCCCGACGGGAGTTATGACTACGGTCATATAGAAACGGTCACGTGGACCAGGAGCCTATAGCCAGGAGGGCTAACGGGAAATTAAGAGCATTGGGATTTTGACGCCAAAAACCCCGACGTGGAGAAATATAAGGTTGTGGTCTTATGGAAAATGGTCGTGTGGGACTAGAGGCTTAGCCCGAGGGCTCAGGAAACAAAGGAGCACATCGGGGATCGGGGATAGGTAAACCAATTTGTTTGAACATTACAAGTGTCAAAATCCCGATAGGAGGAAATCCGATAACAAAAAGGGCCAGTGTTAATTTAGAAGAAAGGGAGACCCAGTGCAAAGTGTTGTGGGTGGAAAATTCCCGATAGGGAATTAGAAGAACCTTCCAGTTCTTCGGGTTGAGATAAAGAGGAAAGATCCTGTGAGTGGACGTGCCTGGGTGGCACACCTGCATCAAGTGGTATCAGAGTTTGATTCTTGCTTGTATATTTCAGGTAGGAAGAGGGAGGAAGAGGTAAAGAGCACTCTAATACGCATCAAGTGGTATCAGAGTTTGATTCTTGCTTGTATATTTCAGGCAGGAAGAGGCAGGAAGAGGTAAAGAGCACTCTGATACGCATCAAGTGGTATCAGAGCTTAGAAAAGCTTCTTTGCTTTCTGTAGCAGAGAAAAAGGAAAATTCACCATGCCGCCAAGGAGAAGAGATAGACAATCACCCGATCCAGAAGAGGAAAGGGAGATGCCCAGAGGTAGGGGTAGGCAAGTGCAGAATCCAGGAGTGGAAAGAGAACTGCATGACTTACGCGCTATGATTGTGGACATGGATATAAGGCAAAGGCGCAAAGCTGACGAAGGAGATATCAGTGAGTCCGAAAATGAAGATGATGCTGGACATGGAGGAGAAGAAATCCCAGTGGAAGACGTAGCAACTGAGTGCTTACTTAAAGATGTTGCAAGAATGGGTGCAAAGGTGAAAATGGACATTCCAGTTCATGAGGGAAATCTGGATGTAAAAGAGCTTCTAGACTGGATTAGAGCTCTAGACACTTACTTCGACTATGAAGATATTGAAGAGGACAAGAAAGTCAGGCATGCTGTCAGGAGATTAAAGGGACATGCAGCCTTGTGGTGGGATGAACTACAAGATGACAGGCGTTGCCAAGGCAAGCAGAAAATTAAGAGCTGGGACAGGATGATTGCAAAGATGAAGGTAAAATTCATTCCCAGGGACTATCAAATTTCTCTGCTCAGGAGAATGCAGAACTTGAGACAGAAGCCGATGACAGTGAAGGAGTATACTAAGGAATTTTACAGGTTGAATATCAGGGCAGGTCATCGCGAAAGCAATGACGAGAAAGTGGCCAGGTATATGAATGGCCTGAGATATGAGATTCAGGATGAAATGAGCATGGCAACCATCTGAACGGTAGAGGATGCTTATCAAATGGCTTTGAAAGCGGAAGAGAAGCTGAGACGTAAGCAGAGTCAGAGGGGCTGAGGCGGAAGTCATCCCAGAGGCAAAGCAGTTGCCCAAGAAAGAACCCAGAAGCCCAGGGATGACTGGAAGAAACCTCAGACTCAGATGAAGAGAGGTGGAAGTTCATAGAGAGGGTGATATGTTGAGCAAAGAGAACAACATACTGAGCAGAGAGGAGGATATTCTGATAACAACACTTTTCCTCGTACCCAAGGTAGAGGAAGAGGAAGAGGTGGAGTAATTACATGCTTCACATGTGGAAAGAATGGGCATAGGTCGTTCGAGTGTCCAGAGAAAAAGAAAGAAACTGGAGAGACTCACATCGCCGAGGCACAGAGGCGAGATGTTGAGGCAGAATACGCTGAAGGCGGAAGATCGCTGGTGATGCGGAAAGTCCTTTTGACGGCAGAGAAGGAGATGGAGAATTCAGCGCAGAGAAACAATCTTTTTAGGTCTGCTTGCAAGACCAAGGACAAGGTATGCAAGGTTATCGTGGATAGCGGTAGCACAGATAATCTCGTTTCAACCGAGATGGTAGAAAAGCTGGAGCTGGAGACGACTTATCATCCAAGTCCATATAAAGTTTCATGGCTACAGGAGGGACATCAGGTAAATGTCACTAAACAGTTCTTAGTTGACATTAAGATAGGAGGATATAATGATAAGATTTTATGTGATGTTATTCCTATGGATGTTTTTCATCTATTGTTGGGTAGACCAGGGCAATATGATAGAAAGGTGATCCATGATGGGAGGATGAACACATACACCCTGGAGAAGAATGGGAGAACCCATATGTTGCATCCAATTGAGAATAAGGGAGTGAAACCGGAGGTAAGAAACATAGTACTTCTCATGAGTGGGAAGGAACTTCTTACAGAAGTTAAGAAGAAGGAGGATCCACAATTCTTTGTGGTCAGAAAAACGAGAATTGTTTTGACTAGCACAAGAGTGGATGAATTACCAGAAGAAGTTCAGGGACTGCTGGAAGAGTTCGCTGATATAGTAGTGGACGAATTACCTCGTTCGTTGCCATCGATGAGAAGTGTGAGTCATCATATTTATCTCATACCAGGAGCTAGTTTTCCAAACAAAGCCGCATACAGATTGACGCTGCAAGAGAATGAGGAGGTAAAAAGGCAGGTCCAGGAATTATTGGACAAAGGTTTGGTCAGGGAAAGCTTGAGTCCGTGTGTTGTTCTGACGGTACTCAGTGCGAAGAAAGACAGAGGCTGGAGGATGTGCACTGATTCAAGAGCCATTAACAAGATAATTATCAGGTATAGATTCCCATTGCCAAGAATGGATGATCTGATGGATTGCTTAAGTGGAGCAAATTTTTTTTCAAAGATAGATTTGAAGAGTGGATATCACCAGATTCACATGGGAGAAGGTGATGAATGGAAAACAACATTCAAGACAAATGAAAGTTTGTATGAATGGCTTGTTATGCCATTTGGCTTAACGAATGCACCAAGTACCTTTATGAGGTTGATGAATGAAGTCCTGAAGGATTTCATCGGAAAATTTGTCATCGTATATTTGGATGATATACTGATTTTTAGTAAGACGAAGGCTGAACATCTGAAGCATTTGGCCATTGTGATGAAGAAACTACAGCAAAAGAAGTTGTTGATAAACCTGAAGAAGTCCTCATTCATGAAGACAGAACTCATTTATTTGGGGTTTGTTATTTCGGCAAATGAGTTGAGGATGGATCCAGATAAGGTGGAGGCAATTAAGAATTGGCATCACCAAGGAACATATTTGAGGTGAGAAGTTTTCATGGTTTGGCTAGTTTATACCGAAAATTCATCAGGAATTTCAGCAGGATTAGCGCAGCGATGATGGATACAATTAAGAAAAGGCATAAATCTTTTCACTGGACTGAAGAGGCTGAGAAGAGTTTCAATTTGTTGAAATGGAAGATTACAGAACAACCAATTCTGGTGTTACCGGATTTTCAAAAGACATTTCAGGTAAAATGTGACGCAAGCGGGTTTTCCATAGGAGTAGTCTTGAGTCAAGAGGACAGACCAATTACATATTTCAGTGAGAAGCTGAATGAAGCGAAGATGAAGTATTCCATGTATGATAAGGAATTCTATGCCATCATACAGGCATTGAAAAAATGGAGGCACTATTTGATTCCAAAGGAATTTGTTTTATATAGTGATAACCATGCATTGCAGTTTGTGACTCAATAAGAAAAGTTGAATCAGAGGCATGTTAAATGGGTTGAATACATGAAGAATTTTACTTTTGTAATAAAACATATTTCTGGTACTGCTAACAAAGTTGTTGATGCTTTGAACAAGAAGTGTTTGCTGTTGCAGGAGTTCAAAGTCCAGACGTTAGGCTTTGATGATCTCAGAGACATGTACGTAGATGATTCAGACTTTAAGGAAGTGTACGGAGCAGCTGAGAACCCAGTTCTCAGAGATAGAAGCCCTTGGACAGACTATATGATCCAAGATGGATTATTGTTCAGAGGCAAATCGGTTGTGTATTCCAAATTGTTCCATGAGGGAGAATCTGCTGAAGGAGAAACATAGCGGAGGATTGGCAGGACATTTTAGTCATGATAAGACATTCGCAAAGTTGAGCGAGTCATACTTTTGGCTAGGGATGCGAGCAGAGGTCAAGAGGTTTGTAGACAGATGAAGGATTTGCCAGCATTCAAAAGGAAGGAAGCAGAATGCGGGTTTTTATCAACCATTACCCATACCTGAGAAGCCGTGGGATGAAATTAGCATGGATTTCATATTGGGATTGCCAAGGATGCAACAAGTATTTGATTCGATCTTCGTGGTAGTGGATATATTTTCCAAGATGGCACATTTTATCCCATGTCAGAAAACCAGTGATGCGACTCACATCGCAAATCTGTTTTTCAAAGAAGTCGTTCGACTTCATGGCTTACCAAGGAGTATTCTTTCGGACAGAGACACAAAGTTCTTAGGGCACTTTTGGAGGACATTATGGAAGAAGCTGGGTACTAACTTGTTGTTTAGTTTATCTTATTATCCTCAGACGGATGGACAGATAGAAGTGGTGAACAAAAGTCTGGGAGACTTGCTGAGGATCCTGGTGGTAGAGCACCACAACAGTTGGGAAAATGTATTGCCGCAGGCAGAGTTTTCTTATAATGAATCTGTTAACAGGAGCACAGGCCAAAGTCCATTCCAGATTGTATATGGCACGCAACCAAGAGGAGTTTCTGAATTGAGAGATTCAGAGCAGACTGCTACTAGGAGCGCTAGTGTAGAAGAATTTGCTAAGGCAATGAAAGAACTTCACAGCCAGGTGAAGGAGCGGTTGCTGAAATCAAGCCAAGAATATAAGCGCAGAGCCGATAAGCATAGAAGGAAAATTCAGTTTGAGGTTGGTGACCTGATTTTGGCACACTTGAGAAGAGAAAGGTTCCCGAGAGGAACATACAATAAATTGAAGATGAAGAAAATCGGACCATGCAAGGTCTTGAAGAAAATGGGAGGGAATGATTATGAGATTGAATTACCCGATGGAATTGAAATTTCTCCGATATTTAATGTCTCGGATTTATACCCATACAAGATTGAGGAAGCAGGAACAAGTGATGAATAGCCAGAGGTTCAGTGGAAAAAGCAGATGCTAGTTGCAGAGAATCCACAGATGGAACAAATACTGGATAAATGAGTGGGTAAGAAGACTAGAAGGAAAGAATACTTTGAATATTTGGTCAAGTGGAAGGGTCATCCAGTTGAAGATGCCAGCTGGGAAAATGAAGCAGAGATTTTGAAGCATGGACAGGCCGTGCAAGAGCTCATGGAAAGGAGCCCATGAAAGTTTTAAAGCGAGGGAGTATGATGCAGGAGCATCCCTCACATCAAGCGAGCCATTGCGAAAGACAAATGACAGCTGGAAGGCGTCCAACACAAATTTTTGAAATTTCCCTTGAAGTTGATGCGCCAAACATAAATGAGATCATTTAATGAAGGCACTTTGGTATAATGTAATCAGACCTTGAGTGCCCCGCTCTCGTTTGAAGTAGATGGAGGCATTTATAGCAGTAAATGTAGGTAGATAGAATTTAATATTAGATTAGACAGTTTTAGAAGAAAGAGGGAAAATGGATATAGACACCCTCATTGTGCATTGTAACATAATTCAGGAATAGTTAGAAGAATCTAGAGCATAGAGAAGAGAAACAGAGAGCTGTGCAGAAACACCCATGTATAGTCATTTGGATTAATAGAAGAGTTTAATTCAAATTCATGGAGTTGTGTTTGTTCTCTGTGTATGTGTGTTGAATGATATGCTCATGAGTATTTACTTCCTGTTTTGCATTTGTTGTTATGCTGTGTATATGATTTCATGTGTTGAGAGTGAAGTCTGAAAGGAAGTAGAAGGAATGAGTTTCAATTATTTCTCTATCTGAGCAAGGATTTCTGCAAGGAGTGCAATTGAAGTCGTCCGCAAGGAGTACGTTGACAGAAGGCTTGGATAGTCTAACTCTTGTTCTCATTCACTCAGAATTGAAATTGAGTTATATGAGCCGTGCAAGGAGTGCGTAGGCTAAGGAGAGCCTCGGTCATGAATCTGAGCGAAGTATTGAAGGACTGCTGCTGCAGGTGTGCGCAGAGTCAAAAGAGCTCAACAATTGGAGGTGTTGGAGAACTACCGCAGGGAGTGCGTGCAAAGAACCTCTTTGAGGTTGACAGTGTGAGAAAGCTCAGGAGGGATAAGGCTTCCAAGTTCGTCGAGAAGAAGCACAGAGATTCGTGCCGTAGAGTATTTGAATAGGCGCTACATAGTTACGCGCAGGAGGACCAGTTTCCATAGAGGAATAATGGGTTCAACCGTAGAAGACTTCAAGAAGAAGATAGATGGTCAAGATCTTGTGGAGAAGATTGGCAAAATCCCGTCAGCCGTTGGATCAGTCAAAGGAGCGAGGAGGTTACGGTCGTGTTGGGAGTTCAAGCTCTAGGGGTCGTGAGCCGTTGGATCATGGGTTAGTTACCCGTCAGTCGTCGGATCTGACAGGAGTTGCACGAGAGTTACCATCGAGATTCGAAGGATCGGTAGTCCCGTGGTCGAATGGTTTTCGACATTTGAAACCCCGAAACCTTGAGAAGATCTGGGCCATCCGTTAGTTGGACACGTGGCGGAGATCGAGGCGTCAGGAGCTCGGGAAATCAGAAGTCCCGACAAGGAGGACGTCCATCGGTGTTTGGTTCATCGGGATATCAGGGATCCTAGTGACAAAGTGTTTATGCACTTTGGTTTCGCGAAGATCAAAACCCCGACAGGGAGGAAGGTTCCACCGTTTGGTCAGCTGGCAGCACACCGGAAAGAAGGGAAGCGTCATTGAGGGAGCTAGCTGTTAGGAGACCGGAGAGTCGAGATTCGAGGAATCGAGAATCCCGTGGGAAAGTGTTTTGCAGCATTTGAAACCCCGTAGCCCCGACGAGGGATAAGACTGCGGTCACGGGGTAACAGTCACATGGGTCAAAGCCTATAGCCAAGAAGGCAAACGCGTAAAGGGCACGTCGGGATTTGAGGGATCGCGAATCCTGAGGGTGAGTGCAATTTGGCATTAGAAACCCTGAAACCCCGACGGGAGTTATGACTGCAGTCATATAGAAACGGTCATGTGGACCAGGAGCCTATAGCTAGGAGGGCTAACGGGAAATTAAGAGCATCGAGATTTCGACGCCAAAAACCCCAACGTGGAGGAATATAAGGTTGTGGTCTTGTGGAAAACGGTCACGTGGGACTAGAGGCTTACCCCGAGGGCTCAGACAACAAAAGAGCACATCAGGGATCAGGGATCGGTAAACCATTTTGTTTGAACATTACAAATGTCAAAATCCCGACAGGAGGAAACCCGATAACAAAAAGGGCCAGTGTTAATTTAGAAGAAAGGGAGACCCAGTGCAGAGTGTTGTGGGTGGAAAATTCCTGATAGGGCATTAGAAGAACCTTCCAGTTCTTCAGGCTGAGATAAAGAGCAAGGATCCTGTGAGCGGACATGCCTAGGTGGCGCACCTGCATCATGATCTCTATTTAAAGAGAATGGAGGGTCATTTGTTGATGCAATTGTGAGAAGTTGTCTTGTAAAATATTTTTCTTTTCCATTAATATATTTCCTCAAGTGGTCACATTGGTTGGGGCCATGGACTATTTCCTTCTTTGATGGTTTTAACCATGTAAAAGCATCGGTGCGTTGATCTTTGATCCATCTTTGTGAGTAGTTACTGAAGGTGTTTTTCCTATGTGGAATACCCTATTTTTTCCAACATAAATCTCGTCCCCAACACAACTCACCCCTCTAACACCACTTAGGATGCTCGTGGATCCTTGTAGGAACCATGCCCATTGCAACTGATTTTACACAACAATGACACTGTGACTAAGGATCTTTGTCATTATTTTTTCCCCACGATGTTGTTGTGACTACCCACGTGTATGATGTTTAATTTTGGTGTTTGGTTGATGGCAGAGGGTAGGGATATTAGGAGTGATGGCCTATTTATTTATGTTAATATGAAGTATCGAACACTACTTTTAAATAGGTAGGAGAATAGCAAGACAATCCAATTTGTTGGAGGAATCTCAACAACGGGCCAATTGACAACATTGCATATCACCTCTCGTAGCTTTAATTATAGAAAAATTCTCGATTGATGCAATTTTAAATATGGAGTTGCTCCATAATTGTTTTATAATTGAAATTGCATCCGTCCATATGCATATTTCAAATGGTGTAGATTGTATATCACATATAGTAGCTTAAGATTCTAGATTTCACTTTCATTATGGTTTTTACTATCAAGGATTTCACAACTTTTGTTTCCTACAATTTTCTTAGTTACATTGAATATAGTAATTATGAAATGCATCAAGAGATTCATATTGCAACTAAGTATTATCCAGGGACATTTCTCCTCGTTACCCATCCTTATAATTTTGTTTAAACTACCATCAATACCCTAATTGTAACGACAAAAAGGAATCCATGAGAATCCATGAGAGGATTTTAAAACTTGTGAAGTCTAATGTAGCTTCACATAAGTGGAAAAGTTTCAAATCTCCATAAGGATGGAAGAGTTGTTTCAAATCATTTCCCAAAGAAAAACCCAATTTTGAAAAGTTAGTAGAATGAAAAATAGGTTTGAGGCCGTTGTCCAATGCATCATGTTATGTTTGATATAGTTTATCAAGTCAAATAAGGAAACCTTTTTCTTAATATAAGTGTTGAGTGTTCAATGTTCTAATGATCACTGTGATACAACTAGAAATAATAACTCTATTTTCATATTGGCTTTGTGTAGGATTTTCATGCAAACCACCCAAGTTAATTCCCA
>JASDQU010028085.1:22172-32589 GCA_032191745.1 Picea mariana | reverse complement strand
GCAAACATGAGAGTCCTAATCATCCAGAAAAGTAAGATGTTTCAATGAAGACAAAAAGGCTCAAAATCAGACAACCTTTGCAAACCCTAGTTGATGAAAAATCCTAAACAATTAAGCAATCTGAAAGCTTTGCGAGACGAAGATCAGAGAACTGAAAGGTGGGATGAACCAATAGATCTTATTAACCCGAGGGGATCAAAACTAGGAGAAGATTGAAAACTCAAAGAAGGAAATGAAAATGAGTGATAAATATCAAATTCTCAAACAAACAAAGTGAAACACCAACTAGGAGACTTTGGGATAAAAGCCTCTAAAATGCAGACTGAGTAGAACCAAACAAAAACACCTAAAAAAGGAGATTGGCGCCCATATTCTCAAAGAGACAGAGTGCTATGGAACCCCCTAGGAGGCTTAAGGGGAGTGCTTGGTATGAACTACATGGGAGCTCTAATTAAGAAAATGACACGCTGGTGTGAACTGCATGGGAGTGCCAGTTTCTAAAAAGCTAAAAAATGGATTCCACAAGCTCAAAGTCAGCAGAGACTCACTCAATGGCTCTGTAAACTCTTTAATGAGAAAGAGGAAAGGGGAAATAAATCATAATCAACCATAAAACAAAAAAGATCTAATCACAAGCAAGTATTCAAGATGAAACAAAGGAAAGACTAATCAAAGTCCTTCCCTAGTGGAGTTGCCATTTTTCTGTTATGAAAAATCTTACCCTATGGATAGTCYAAGCTCCCATTTGGACCAAGACCCCTATATTTGGTCTAAAGACARAAGTGAACAAGTGGTTACTACTTTCCCTATATATTTAACTTGATCAATCAAGCAAGAGAKAAGAAGAATGTGGTATACCTTGTTGCAATGTTCGTCCTCACTGCTCCAATATCTGGGATTGATCTCCAAGATCCTCAATGCAATTGAAWCCCTACAAAGACTAGCAAAGGAACTCTTATTCCTACTCTATATTATTAGAGAAACCAAATCTATCTATGAATACTGAAACAAAAATAGACAAGCAAATGTAGAACACATGAAATTGAAGGGAATAGGCCAAGTTTATATTAATTGGAAAGCCAAAAGAAGGAACTTACAAAGAATGATTGACGATGCAGTATCTTCTCCAATATCTCCTCATCCATCCCTTGCATGAAAACCTTGAAATCAAAATGTCGATGCTTCTCCCAAGATCAAAGGTTTGATATTTTAATTCTTCCCCCCTTCACCTTGGAAATACCTTCAATATATAGGCTTGAGAGGTACAAACACCATGAGATAATGAAGGATATGGTTGAGTATATGGCTTCTTAAGTTGGGATTAAATCCTAGGATAGAGCCATAGTATAGGAGTCAAGCACAACCAACCTCATTCCAAGAGATTTGGCCCTTAGGAAAAGGTGGATAATTCCATGATTTTCTATAACAAGACTGGCACTCCCCCTTAGTGAGAGATAGAGCACCATTGGCGCCCCCTAAGCATGGACAGAGGAGTGTTTATGCCCCCTCAGTATGGGTAGGGGAGCACCACCCTTATAAAATGCTCAAAATTGGTTGAAATTTCAAAGAAAAAGTTGTGTTTCGACTGTCAGATGATAGAGCTTCTTCTTCCAACATGACTTAGGGATTATGAAAAATGTATTTCATGGTGTCAAGGGGTGGGGACACTTAGCAAAGTGAATGCGAAACTTGGTAAGGTGCATATGAMACTTGCGACAATGCATGTGACACTTAACAAGGTGCATATGTCACTTTGAGACACTTGTGACACTTAGGGTGCCAAACTCAAGTGTGACATTTTGGTGTGTAACACTTACCGTGGTGTTACTCTCATATTTATTTTCAGAGCCTACATGCAAACATTATAACAACCTATAGGTGTCTTTGAGGTATTATTAATTGTGAGCTCCATTCACTACACATTAAATTGATGACTCTGCTATTCCTTCAGAAGGTATACCCATAAGGACTATAAGTATTGACAATGCCTGCATATCTAAGCATCTCTCGTATCATCCCACTTTCTTCACACCCTATTTGCACAAACAAAGCGTAAATCAAAATCTATAAGGGTGAATAAGACATAAGATCATAAGGAAGTTGAAAATAACTATTAATTGTGTCGAAAATTTAAGTAATTACATCAGGGCTATGGACACTCGCTGACAACGGGGCCATACTTGTATGATACTAAGGAAAATTTGTCGGGGCTATGGACACTCACTAGCAGTGAAGCAATGCCAGGAAAGAGATACACAGAACAAACATTGGAATATTATCAGATACAAAAGGTTTCTATGTGGTGTCATACCCAAAAGGATTATATGTAGACATAAGAATTAATCAATTATCCTCATAACTTGACTTACAAAGAATATCAATAAGAGTACCTAGAAGTTGTCATTTATTGTTATATTTTTCAGAAAGAAAGCTTAGTGATGTGGAACCCGTGGCATGGGTAAGAACTACATATTTCTTGAAGACTCTATCCTTTTTATCTAAATATGACCTTAGAATTCCCTGAAGGACTGAGATAACTGGTTTGTCCCTGTGAATCGCCATTTGTTGTACCCACAACAACTTCCATTAAATTTCCCTACCTTAGGGAAATTAAATTCCCCCCCTATGAAAGTTTCACATAAGTTGTGGAAGATATAGAGTGTACTCTTTGTAACATAACCAACCCCCTAAGTACCCTTTTAAGGGATAGGGTATTAAATTTTCGCTTCTTTTAACAACCTTAAATCTTCTCTGTCATAGCTCCATCCTCTTTTCCTCATCAAGAGCTTTCCAAGGTTGGTAATTTTCAATAAGAAATGAGCTCTGGAATAAAATATATGACCTCCCAAAGTTCTTGGGTTTACATAGACAACATCTCTCTTACTATCACATGGCACCCATGTGACATGCCATTGACCATGCCAACTGACGTGGTGACACCCTAGTCCTGACGTGGTGACACCCTGGTCCTGATGTGGCACTAGCCTAGCCTGACATGGTGTAACTTTAGACCACACGGGCCTATATCCATCGTCGCCCAACCCTTCTTCGGACACACTCTTGTGGGTGGTGGACTCATGGACTTATAATTCTGTAACTTCCTTTCATCATTCCGCTTGAGAATTCTCGTTACTTAGCCATTTTTCACCTAAGCGGACTCATGGATGCATCATTCTATAAGCATCATTTCATAGGTCCGTGAGAAGTCTCGACACTTATCCATTTTCATCTTCACGGACTTGTGGATGCATAAATATATAAGCATCCTTTCGTAGGTCCGTCCGAGTAGTATCGATACTTAACCATTTTTCCACCTACGTGGAATCGCGAACTAGCCAACTTGCAGACGTACAATTATGTACCTCTCATCCATAAGTCCATCCGAGAAGTATCAATACTTAGATTATTTTGTGAGATTTTCGGGTTCGTGTGTTGGCAGAATCACAGACTCAAAGACCCACAAATGCATAATCCTTCCCTTCATAAGTCCATCCGAAGAGTCTCAACACTTAGCCACTTTTCCATATACACGAACTCACAAACTCACAGACTCACAAATGCATAATCCTTCCCTTCAAAAGTTCATCTGAAGAGTCTCAACACTTAACCACTTTTACATCTACGTGAACTCATGAATGCACAATCCTTCCCTTCATAAGTCCATCCGAAGAGACTCAACACTTAGATTATTTTGTGAGTTTGTCGGTTTTGCGGGTTGACAAAATCGCAAACCCATTCATCACACCTTTTAAACTACTAAACTCGACAGGGACCCAATCCTTATTACCTCGACCAATTATAGGTGTCCACGTGGTTTCCTCATACACACAATATCATGAAATCATTATAACGTTAGCATGATGTCATCCCTCCTCTCATCAACCTCTAAGGGCTTCCACGTTGATCAATGATCGAGATCACATCCCATATGTACTCCAATCAACGGTCGAGATCTTTCCAACTTTTGATCTGATGTCCAAGGCTAAAATGGAGGTTTGAGACATAGTTCACCCAAGGGCATGCACTATGACCCATAGAACAATTACCGATCGCCATTCACAGGCTGACACCTATCAACTTATGGACATGTTGGTGTTCCAGGTCAACATGGTACATCATGATGACATTACCTCTCCTTCAAATATCGTTTAAACGAGACCACAATGATCTATAACAGATGTTAATCCCCGATTAATAAGACAAATTAACTCGGGTACATTCTCTACAGGAAGGGTAACATGCCCCGATGGAGGGTATGGATCTATTCACTCCACCGATCCAATGAATGTGATTCCTTCAAGCTCAAAACATGGTTTTTCTTCCGATTCAGGATTTAGACAATTCAAGGATTTCTCTTTGTGCTCATTCCTTGCATTCAACTATTAATTTCTAATTCTAGTTAAGTAATTCAACTATATATATATTAAGCACACATGAACCATAAATTTAAGTTAATTATTTTTTCTCAGAACATTACAGAGCACTTGTATTTAGTTGTGCAAGGCATGCATCGTTCTTGCCATCCTACCATCACTTAAACGCATGAGTTTGCAAATACATTAAGCATCATCAATATAAATCAAGTATGTATATGTATAGCGCAAGTACAATCATTCAATCATGCATTTCATTTCAATTACACAGAGTCTATGAAATACTTATCTATTATAGTTGATAGTCGACCAAATCACTGTGGGTGTTCGTCTTTCCATCCAACCTTAGGCTCAGATGCATTCACTTTTATCATTTTGGCCACCCTTGTGCCAAGCCATGATATCATTAGGGAATCTCTCTCAGGTTCTCAGTAAGATTTGAAGGTTAGTCTCCTTCAGTCTACTCTTGGTAGAGATTTACCATACACCCACCTAGCCTAGGCCTCTTTCAGGTTTATTATATGCCTTACCAGCATCAAGCTCACGACCCTATTATCTTAGGTTAGTTTTTGGGATATTCTATGCTCCAGCTCCCCCTCTTTGATAGGTTCTCTAATCTCTTTATTTCATGCACTCGTGCATTCCTTTCTGTAACTCTCTTCCTCTGAGTCCCAAACTCTTCCCATTCCCTCTCTCTCTCTTTGTGTGTTTTTTCTTGCACAAATGACTTGGGTAGGTTCTCGATCTGTCCTTCTGTTTCTTCTGCTAGAAGGAAACTCATAGGTCAATCCCGGGGACCCGTGGTGATCTTTCCTACTATCCTCTAGTTGGACGCTTCCTGTCCCTTCTGACAACTCTCCATACTTCCATTCATTAGGGTGGTTGTTTTTTCAACTACCAACCTCTCCTCATTAACTGACTTGTGTTTTTATCTGGGCTAAGGGTAAATAACCTAATGTTTCCAATTAATATTTATGTAAGGTGGCTTGGGGTCCTTTAACTTAATAGAACCTCCCCTCATTCCTCTTGTGATATCATGGCCACTACTTTAAGGCTTCACCCATCAGCCAATTGTTAGTGTTTACAATTAAACAATAATATGTTTACAATGTTTGTAGGCCATTACATGGCAATCATAAATTATGAGCAATTACAGGCTGGGGAAAGTAGGTGTGTTACAATCCCCTCCCCCTTAAAGGAACACCATCCTTGATGTTCTTCTCAACAACACCTACCATGAATTCATCTTTCAACTCCTTTCCCAAACTCTTGACATTTAGCACATGCCTACAACAATTTTCAACAACAAACATATTAATAGTCATTTCATGAAATTTTTTTTATTGTTGTTTAAATTCAAGTGGAAATATTCACAAGTTAGCACGATTCTTATCTATGCAGTTCATGGATCTACATCCATATGGTTGTCTCATTAACTTGGCTCACTACTTTCCTTGACATACCCATTGTGTGCATGATCGAAATCAACATATTATAAAAACTATTTGAGTCTCATCTTCCTTGCGGTCGCTCACCCTCCAGGCCCAGGCTCGTGCATCCCATTCTCTGCTATATAGCCCCTCGATTAATCCATCTTTCCATTCTAGGGATTTCTCGCACAAGAATAATTTCTGAGACCTCCCTGAGTCTTACAGCTGAGGTGTCCCTGACGCTTTCTCTGTCGAAAGAATTCCTTCAGCATGTGTCACCAAAATACATCATTCTATGGGGATCATGGATTATCACAAGGATATCATGTCACAACAATAGTCTGTTACCATGCTTTCTAGCTTGACAATCGTCCTCTATCCCTTCGGATAGATATTTTATCTCATCTGTATCACATATATACAGTAATCCATGAGATACTATAATCAATTTATCAAATTTTTCTAATATGTTATCCATAGATTTCTAATTCCACATTTTCATTTTCAAATTTGTTCCTCATAGAACCAGATTCACAAGTATGATATATCTTTCTCATAACAATTTGGATCTTTTATAATCAACAAGCATCGATCTTCTTCATGGAATTACAACACTGCCACATCCAATACATTTATTCATGTAATTTCATATTCAATCAACCAACAAATTGTTAGTTCTCATGCACATTATATTTTCATTGCACACTTGTGGTGGTTCACAAACAATTTCAGAGTTGTGCATACTAACAATCAAGTTCATTTATTCAAAAASGAAATTCCATTCCTTTCAAAATGAAATCAAACATCAAAATGAATCTAATCAATGTGCCAATATCCATGGCCACATTCACACACAATGCACCCTTATATTGATTTTCARATTATTACTTTTCATATTAGGCACTTTGCCTTGGTGGGTTGAAACTCAGCCAACCTTTTACCACATGGTTGCTTTATACTCATTTATTATTACAACAGGACTATGTTTTCCTACTTCAGCTGATCATGACCTCAAGTCAGAGTAAATGAATCTAAAATCTTCATATGAATGAATTCAAGCATTCTTTCTTCATTGGTAACTAGGGTGCCAACATCCATGGCCACCCAATTTCTCTCTTTACCAGGCTACAACTTCGATAGAGTATTGGAAGGCCCTCCCTCCATAATTGGTAGTCCATTACCTTCCCTCTCACACAAACATGCATTTCCTTAATGCATTACATCATCATGTTATTTTTGAGCACCTTTGTTCCCAATAACTCCTTGATTRGGAAATGTATTCATGACATATATTTGTTCATGCGTTTTTCCAAGGATTTCAATCATCCCTAGTTGGCAGAGGTTSACAGAGGCACAAAATCTTTATACCTATTTTGGTTGCCAACACCTTCTTTGATATTAACTATTTAGTGGTGCTCCYTGGGGACTTCTAAAATACATTTCACAGTTTTCTTTTATCAACAACCTTCTTGCATTCACCTCTATCTGAGGTTGTTTACTATTGGAAGTTGTCCTTCCCTAACATTTCCAATATTTTCCACACGTGACATACATCACCACATTCACATTTCACATTAGCTATCACGTGAAATCAAATGCATGTACCATAGCATTTATTTCATCAAAACATTTTCATATATGTCTTAGCATAGTTATATGCACCCCATCACATTGTCCTCAATGTTTTCATGAGTGCAACCACACTCAAATTTTAGCTGCATCTCTCAACATTCTCATGTCAAAATATCTACCTTCATCAAAATATCAGTTTCTCATCCTAGAGAAATATAATAGACAATAAGAAAGGAGTTAAGGGATTCTCCCATCAAGTAATTTCAACCTAGMTGAATTAATTTCAAGGCCTCATTTCCTTCACACATTATAGCTTAACTAAGCTCATTCATTTAAACAYGTTCAATATTGTATGTTTCAATTACTAGTTATACTTATTTTCACAGTTTTCCTTTGTAAGCATACAACTATGTCTTATTGTTCAGAT
Organism: Picea mariana; assembly: GCA_032191745.1. Taxonomy (NCBI): domain Eukaryota; kingdom Viridiplantae; phylum Streptophyta; class Pinopsida; order Pinales; family Pinaceae; genus Picea; species Picea mariana. The sequence goes on along the minus strand of JASDQU010028085.1, from coordinate 24,787 downwards.
TTTCCTAGTGAGAGAAGTATTAATCACTTTCTCCTTCTTTGCTTTTACAATTTATCCCTCCTGGGATTGGCTTTTTCTATCTCTTTAGTAGTCTTAGTCATATTCACCTTGACCTCCTTGGATAATTCAACATGCTACATCAACAAGTTTCKTGTTCACAATTAATCATGAACTTGTGCACTCCGCACATTTCCAAACYAGATATCAGATTGATCCTTATTCATCTGCATGTATTGGTACTTATGCATGATATTTTAAAATGTAATCTAGGATTCCTATATAAATAGCTTTTGCAGCCCACTATTCAATTCTCAACAGTCATTAAGGTTATAAATTTGTTCTCCTGGAATATTTCTTTACACAGTTCCCCCCACACGAACCTCTTCAACATGCAACTCACTTGTTTCATATCCAAACGGTCTTACATGACCTCAATTCTTGAGTTAGCCTCAACTTTATCATCTCATATTCTTACCTAATATTCCATGAGGAATTATCAACATGCATCTTTGTTATGCATTTATACTGTGCACTCACACATGTATGTTTATTCCATCAATTTGCATTCACTGTACTTTAATCACATGCCTTAGCATGTGTTGTGGGTGTCCACCATGGGAACACTTTATTGCTTCATTTCCTTATCTATTGGAAATTAATTGTCATGTGATTGTTCATGACCATTCCTATGCAGTCTTTAAAAGCATAATCATGTTGCCTTTTATAATGGCAACATAACATCCCTACTCATTTACCTTTTCATCATTGCATACTAGCTTTTCCTGAGGAAAAAGGCAACACATCCACCTCAAGCTATTATTTTGGCAAGACATATCAAACCCTTCCATTATAGGGTCAACCATGCATCCATGGCATTATTTAGATCTGGCAAGTACAAATCTTACCTCGCATTTCACTTATTCCAACATTCATATCATACCTTTAAGCATGTATATGTACATTTACATATATGTAGGTGCATCACTTGCACCTTTTTTATCTCGTCTTATTATCATTCTTCTTTAAAGAGAATTTATAGCCACCCTCATGGATAGTCTCACAAACCTATTCATTTTTTCCTTCATACTAGGTAAACTTATAATGCATTCCATTCATGTACTCAAGCATCCATTTACATCTATGGATGTTCAACCTTCAAACTCACTATTGCACCTTTTTCCATGTCATTCTTACACATGGGCATTCCAAACTTCCATATCCTTCCTCCCAGAGATATTACATCCATTCTTATGACAAATATCATAGGAATATTCAACACCATGTTGCCCTCTTTTTTGAGAGTTTACAATCATTCACATGATATTCATATGGAAAGTCTCACAGACATATTCGTAACTATGTTTCCCTTTTCATATGAAAACCACCAACAAGATAACACTCTTTCCTAAAATTCTATAGAAGTATGCAACAACCCATAAATACAATATGGGAAATTTCAACAGTGCCCCAGAAAACATGACAACTTATCAAGCTTCTCTTCATGCCTCATACCATTCTTGGTCCACAGACCTTTTTATCAAGGGAATATTTTTTCCAGATTCCCTCTCACTACAACTTAAGCACACCAAGCCATATTCTTATGGCTACCATCCACCTCTAGATGTCAATCTGACCCATTGGTCGTCTAGAAATGCCCCAACACTTCCTTTAATCCATTCATAATAAAAAAATCATTAACCCTTCTACTTTATTCTCATAGGGAAATATGTAGTCAATATCATCAACATTTTACTTAAGCTGCTATACCCTGATCATTACTAACCATATGATCCATATCATCACCATATTTTACATCCAATAACATACTATAATAAGCCTATATGCATGTTATACACATGCTCAATCTTTTCCATATGCATTCTGACATATCCTTGTGCCCCAAGTATTTTACCCATGCTTACAATGCAAATGTATTCCAACTGTCTGCCATCTGTAATCACATGCACACACACATCCTTATATTAATAGGTATATACATTCTCATATTACATTCATGCACATCATAAACTTTCTCATGTGTTCATACCTCTTTACCTCTCCCAAGAGGTCTAGAAACAATCCACATGACTCCTTTTTAATAGCTTAACTGGGTTATTCTCCAACAACCATTTTCTTCATTCACTATAGGTAAAATAAAATTGACCTTACATATTTTCCATCAGTCCTCTGATCATGAGGGATAATACACATATAAAAGGTTTAATCTTTTATTAAAGCAGTAATTATTACTACTACAGATTCTATCAATCCATACCAATTTCCTTTCAGCACAACAAAATTTCCACAAGTGTCTTAACCCTTTTATAATCAACCATATTTAATTACAAGATATTCTTCCTCCCCTAGCAGATGGAGATTATTATACTTATCAAAACAACCCAACTCGTGTCCCTTGTTTGGACTCGGGCAAATTCATAGAAGAATTTCTTCTAGATCTGCCATTTTCATTTAGGTTTTACCAATAATGCCTATCGACACATTCCTACTCGTGTAAGAGTAGTAATCAATTTCAAAATGGGAAAATATAATTTCTCTTGTTGTAATTCAACTAGGGTTTCCAAGGTGAAATTTCAATCTAATTTTCTCCATCCTCA
>JASDQU010028083.1:41768-55373 GCA_032191745.1 Picea mariana | reverse complement strand
CATTGAGCCAATGTAGTACTATGATGAGCCAGCCTAGTGTTGTGATGAGGTATCATTTTCACTGATACATATTTGATGCAGACGATGATAGCATTCTTTCGAGAATGATGATGTTGCCGATGAAGAAAACTTCTGATGACTCGTAAATGTGCTAGACAATGTTTCAAGATGATATTGACGATACTGTCCTCTAGATGCCACTGATGATGCAGACCTCTCTCGCCTGATACTGATGAAGAATACCCTTCTTGTTAAGAGGGAGTGTTGAAATAATGTAACTGCGAAGAGCATTCTTATTATTGTTGGATTAAATCCCCATTGCGGATTAATCTTGTCATTATTATTATTATTGTTATTGGATTAATCCCCATTGTGGATTAATCATGTCGGTAATTGTATAAGGACCAAATCCCCTTTTGCGGATTGGTCATCGGACAATTACAATGGGCAGAATAAGAAGTCAGCCCCAGCAGGAAGACCCAAAATTAATTAAAGGTGGGTTTACCCACCCAAAGTGAGAGGTCAGCCCTGCCAGTTGTGACCTTTCACACGTGCCAGTCTTGTATAAATAAGAGGCTAGCACCTCACTTCAAATATACAACTCACTTGCTCATTCTCTTATGAGGCAAGTTGCAATTACCAGTTAGAGAGAGGAGAAGAAGAGTGGCGCATCTCTTGGAGAGGACTATCTGTATTGGTTTGAGTTATCTCTTGAACATTGTATAAGCTATTTATGATAACGAAGTTTTTGCTGGGTTTTCTTCCCCTAGAGGGTTTCCCAGGATAAATGTTGTGTCTCTTGTGAATGTGTATTTCTCAGTGATCTTGTTCTTATGATGCTATTATCTATTGAAATGCAAAGAACTATAATAATGGCATAAACATTAACAAAACATGGATCCATTGCACAGAGTACAGTAGAGGTTGAGTACATTGCGGCAAGTGATGCTAGCTAGGAAGCAGTTTGGCTCAGAAAATTTGTTTCTGGGTTGTTTGTTAGCAAGCTAGAGACGACAGTGATTCACTGTGATAATCAAAGTTGTGTAAAGCTAACAGAGAATCCGGCATTTTACAACAAGTCAAAGCATATTGACATGAAATATCATTACATCAGAGACATGGTCCAGAGAAAAGTTGTAAAGCTACAGTACATAGCCACAGGCGAGTAGGTAGTTGATATCCCGACCAAGCCATTGTCGTTAAAATAGTTTGCGCAGCTGAGAGGCAAGCTTGGAGTGGCAAAGAATGACTCTCTTGCTGAGAGGGAATGTTAAAATTAGCAACATCGATAGCCATTCTCCAATGTGAGGCCTTAAGTGGCCACCCTGAGGCTAGCCAGGTAAATTTGGAGATTCAAAAAGTCTTGTGAAGTCATGGCGAAAGTCAAAGTGAACGTACAAACTTTGTGAGCCAAGAAAAAGTCAAGACGAAGGTGATGTTGAATAAAGCCTTGTGAGGCATGAGCAAAAGTCAAAGGGTAAGTAAAACCTTTGTGAGCCATGAGCAAAAGTCAAGGTAGAGTCCAAGAAAAAGTCAAGACGAACATAAAAGTCTTGTGAGCTAGGCTGATGTGTTGGATGACCCTTTTGGTCCTTGTTGTGATCCTCTTAAAGTTGGCCACTCTAAAGAGACACTTTAGCATGTGACCATGATAAAGGATCAAATGACCACATGGTATGAAGAGATATTCTTTTATTAATGTAATAATGATATGTAAGCAGGATGGGACCATGTGTAAAGAGAGAGAGTGATAAGATGTGTAAAATGTGTAAAATGTGCTTGCTTATGATGTAATTAGTCTAAATGACTAAAGTTGTAATGTAATTAGTCTACAAGACTAAAGTCAAATGTAATGTTGAATTAAAAGGCTAAAAGCCTAAGTTGTAAAGTTATAAAGTTAAGTTATGTCAATGAGCAAACATAAGAAGGGGTCGAACCTCCTAGGAGCAACAACTTAAGTTGTTCATGGGGTCGACTTAACCCAAGGAGAAGATAAGACTTCTAGAAAGTCAAAGATAACCTAAGAAGGCAATTCGACTTAACCCAAGGAAGCTTCCAAAGGATAAGGATAACCCAAGATTGAAGATCCCAAGAAGATCGACTTAACCTAACTTGAGATCAGATCCAAAAGCATAAGAAGGACAAGAGAATCATTTCGCTACACACAATAAAACATTCAGAAAACCCTAGTCGCCACATCTAGCATTGAGCAAGGGTGTCACGAATTACTTTGAGGGATTCGATCTACACTTTCAGGAGGGCATAGAGACTGATCTTGGGCTCATTAGAAAGCTCTCAGCCTCCTCTACAAATATATATTGAACGCTCCAAGAGATAATTTGTTAGCAAGAAGATATAAGCCAAGAAAGGGTTCAATCCAGTTTTCAACCAGCAAACAGAAGTTAATTTTGGAAAGGGTCGATCTGCATTTTGAGAAGGAATTTGGCAGGGTGTTCAATGCCTTCTTATAGCCCAGCCTAGGGAGAGTGGAATGCAAAAAGAACGACCTCATTTGGAGCATCCAGCAAGGAGAATAAATTCTCCAAAGTCAGGACTGCAGAAAATTGTCAGAACTGCAGAAAAGTTACGGCCCTACCAGATCTACAGGTTTCCAGCCAGAATCTAGTCAAGCATTGGGTTAAGGAAGCAAGAAGAAGTCCTTGGGAAGTCAGATCTACAGGTATTTTCTCAGATCTAACAAGCAGCACATGAATAAGGTCTCTAGCCATCCTCTCTCTCTTTGATGTACTGTAGCACCCCTTGAGGGTTTGATTGTATTTACTAAAAGCTTATTACTTAATAAAAGAAAGATCTTTTGTTGGGGTTTTTCTCCCTATATAGGGTTTTCCCGGGGTAAATGTGGTGTTAATGTGCATGCTCTTGATTTATGCTACTATGGTTATTCAGTATTGATTATCTTGTGAAGGTTGGAATCAAAGTGTTAAAAGAAATTTAAAAGAATATTTACATATTATATCAAGCTCATAAATTTAACAACCATGAGGGCATGTTACCAAGAATTTAAAATATTAGAGTCAAAAAAGTGAATGTAGATATTGGATCATAAGCTTTTGTTTTTTTTCTTGTAATGTTTCCTCTTCTAGCTTTTCTACTCATCCAAATTTTTCCTTTATGGATGTCCTTTATTTAGAAAGACTACCCATTCTGCTTTATTATACATATAATGGAATATAGAGTGTACAGATTGTACACGCAACAAACACTTGTTTTTCTTTTGGTTATATGATCTCATCTTCTTTTTTTAGAGTGTTCATTGCTTTTCCGCATTTCAGAGGTGGGCATGCACCAAGAAAAGTGCACCACCGTGAGAAAATCAAGAAATGAGGACAAAAATATGCTAACTAGCCCAAGTAGTCAAGTTCTACAAACAGAAATCCCAATATACATACTTAAATTAATCACGCAAAGCCTCAAATACAACGGCAATAAAACTTGTGAGTGAAGATGAATTGGTGTTAGCACAAATTTTTACCCTCCAATCTGAGCTGATATATGTGTTAAAACAGCGGTAAAAACTTAGCTAATAAAAGGAGTAGGGCCCCAAATTGTCATTGACCAAACCCCTCTTTGTTTGGGCTAGTGCTTGCTAGCCTCAAGGGGGAGTCCCTAGGCACAATGAAGTGCCTTGCTGCTGTCTTTAAGTCTGATTTCTGTGTATAAAACCTTAAGAACAGTGGCTGATATGTCTTGGACAACATGATAAATCTATCAAAAACACTTGAGAAAAATTACTTAGTTGCTTGGAGGGAACCTACAAGGTTAGCACAATGATAATAGACTGGAAAAGAGGCAGAAAATTATTCAAAAGATCAGTAATAACCACAGTGAACAGTTCAGAAAATGACAAATCAGATCACAAAATTTACCATAGTACCCCCAAGAAAAGAGGTTTGAAGACAAACACACACTTCTTTATTGATCAAGCTTACAAGAGAGTTGATTGCGCCACACTTGGCAAGCTTACAACTGGTACAATGACTACCTTGCTCAGAGAAGAGCCACTAGACTAGAGAAAAAGAGAGAGTGGAATGAGAGAGACACTATGCTGCTGCTGCAATGAACACACCAAGAACTCGTGTAGAACATCCAATATATAGCTTGTGAAGGACACATATCTCAAGGAAGAAACCATAGAACACATGGAAGGTAAAAAGGGAAGGTGTACGCATGAAGGGATAGACAAAGAGTTGAAGGAGGATGCGCATGAGGGAAGGTAGAATGAACAAGTGAGATAACTCTATGTGTGAGAGGTTGCATGTGCATGAGAGTCAACAGTAAGGATCCACGTGTGGAGGAAAAGACGTGTGGAAAAGGGAGTGAATGCACGTAAGATAGGAAATGGGTGAGGGTTTGCTAGACGATTAAAGTAGATGGAATGAATGAGATGTAAGACGTGTGTATGGGGGAGATAGATGCATGAGGAAGAATTGCATGGATAGGTAAGCATGTGTATGCATGGGAGAAGTAAAGAGCCCATGCGCTAATAGAGAAGTGATGGCATATGAAAGAAAGGAGTGCATGCATCGTATGGCTCTCGTGGACAGGAGTGGGGCGTAAAAAAGGGACATGAAAACCCAAGTCAATTCACATGTTAACTTACCCTCTCTTTACTTAATTTAATGCCCCTTTCTTTTGACATATGCGGATGGGAGAGGGGATGTACGTGAAGATTAAGCATATGAATGGAACGGTGATGTGGGAAAAAACAAAAGGCAATGCAGACTAAGAAGAAGAAATTATTTTAACGTCCACAAGGCTAACAATAGCCTATGGGACAGGCCGCCTCACACACTGATTTCTGCATTTCAGCCCTTTTCCGATACAACTTGATGATGAGCTCCCCCAATTTCTCCACTGTCCCCTCGCTGAATAAATTATTCCAAGAGCTAGCTGTCAAGATACTTACATAGTTGTCCTTACTATCTTTGAAGGCTTCACACTCTAAAATGAAATGTTTTTCTGTTTCCACTTTTCCGGAGGTGCAAAACATACACACCCTTTCTTCCCAAGCTTCCTTTGGTCTTTTCCAACGCCCAGTTTCACAACAGAGTTGATGGGAATTGGTTCTTAATTGGGCAATAAGCATTTTGGCTCTCCAAGATATATTGGCCCCTATGTGCGCTTTTTGATGATGATTGCAAGTGGGCTTAAACTCTTCAATATAATACTCTTTCTTTCTCCCTAGCCCTTTATCCCAGGTTCGCTTGTGGAACCTATCAATAACAAAAGCCTTTATCTCTTTACTATTCGTAGGGCACATGTTCAAGTGAATATCCCATTTACTAAGCCATTTAATATTTTGTCGCATCCATAGCAATTGCTTCAATAGGAGCAGCCCCCATTTCACTCAGCATGATATCATAAGGGACTGAACTTTTAATTTTAAACTTGTTTGTAATCAAGCATTTTTGGATCTTCTCAATTTGCTTCCATTATAAGTCAGATGTATTGCTAGCCCACACTTCACAACCATAGAGAACCATCGGGATCACTAAAAGCCCAAAGAGATTTTGCATAGTCTTCCAATCCCATAGCTCTACCTCTCTACACCTATTTTGGAAAGCATAGAACGCTTTCCAACCTCCCAAAGTTCTTTTCTTTCTGCAACCTTCCCAACTTAGATTTTTGTTGAAGTCGATTCCGAGGTATTTGTAATCTGCCACTTCTTCAAGAGTGTTGCCTTCAAAGTAGAACTTATGTTGATTATGTTTTCTTTTGCTAGAGAAAACTCCCACTTTCATCTTGCTAGTATTGACTTGCATCCCCACTGTACTACAAAAGTGCTCAAGGGAAATTAAGTGTTCTTGCAACCCAAGAGCAGATTTAGCAATCAGAATAAGGTCATCTGCATACAAAAGGAGCCTTATCACAAACTCGCCCAAAAGAGCACCATCACCCTCCTATAAGTTTAACCACTCTTCAAGTTTGTCAATATATAAACCAAAAAGGGTAGGGGACAATGGGCACCCTTGCTTGACTCCGATATCACTCCTAGAACTTTTGGAGATACCAGCTCATACAGTCTATGGACAGCTGCTCTAAGATGCATAGGAATCCCAAGTTCCTCCATTCTATGCCAAAGCTTACCTCTAGGGACCGTGTCAAAAGCTTTTTTGAAATCAACAAATCAACAAAAGTAAAACAGAGAGAATACGACTAGTTTAGACCCATGCAAGTGGAGATGATGATGTCGGATGGAATGCGCACATGCTTAGTAATGAATATGATATGCCTTTTTATTTCATAAAGGGGTTTGGGTTATATTAAGAGGAGGAGATACGAATATTTTAAAGAAGGGGGGCATACCTTAATAAATTAATATTAAAAGGGGACACAAAAAGGAATGCATACATGGGGGACAAGTTATATAATAAAATAATTAAAGGGGACAAACACTTTAATTAAATGATTAAATAATTAAAGGGGAAGTGGGAGGTACGGATGTTTAAAAGGGAGGATAAGGGGGTAGGACAAACTCTTTTTTATTTTATAAAGTTACACTTTAATTTAATAATAAAATAAAGTGAAACTTTAATCTAATAAAGGTAGGATAAAGGGGTTAAATGAATGGGTTAGGATAAAGGTGAGTGAGGGTAGAGTGGAAAGGGGAAGTGGGTTTAGGATTAGGATAGGGTTAGAGGGTTAAAAGGCATAGGGAAAAAATGGCTTTTGGACTGTATGGAAGGTGATTTTATGGCGAGTGAAGAAGAAAAATTAGCCTAGTTCCCTAAACTTTCTCCACATAAGTGCCACCTCACCCTATGCACCCTTGGTCAAATAATGCCACGTAGATGCCACATCTCACTAAAATTGTGCCACACGTCAAAATCTGATCTCACCACTTGACACTGCATGGATGATGATTGTACCTGCTAAATATAGAAATTTCTAAAAATAGAATCCAACTCCTAAATTTTAGGAAACTGTCCACATCACCTAGGAAGACTAGGAGAACGCCGCCACACGTCACTGTCTAAAAATAGACACTGTTAAAAATAAAAAGTTGTTTGAATGCCCTTGAATTCATACTCATCGCACTCGTTTTTCCGCAATGGATCCGAATATGCAATCAGAATTGACATGCAAACCCTGGTGCTCAACCTACTAAAAATAGTAAATTGTGCCAAATCATCCCGGAAAAGATCCAAAAGACTCTGAATTTATCAAGGATCAACAATACATGCTCGGAATTTGAATCCGTGGCCTGGAACAAGACCTGCTAAAAATAGAAAGTTCTCGCATGTCACCCAAAAAAGTGCCATCAGGCCTGGAATCGTGCAAGGACTCTCCATGTATGCTCAAAACTGCTCCAAACTGTCAAGAGACCCACTAAAACCATGTCTCCTAAAAAATAGCAATGCCTGCTATATGTAGATATCTCTCTCAAAATGCATGAAAACCAAGTCAGCTCTAACTCTGAACCAAACAACCATGTACTGATCATATACTTGTCTCTCGTGGGAACCAACCTCCTATTCAACACAAGTGCTAAACTCTAGGAAAATCTCAGAATGCCAGCCAAAGGAATGCATGTTGGCTCTTAACCCTCAACATTTTCAAGGGTGAAAATCTAGGGGTTAACAATTGGTAAAGTTGCATCTAATGGAAACACTTGTAGCAAAGTATAAAGAAACAAGCAAGTCTGTCGTGGAAGATGTGACAGTGGAAAAAGTCCCCATAAGGGGAGAGGACATGAATCTGGTGATGGGCAGAGATGATCATGCCACTACAGTCATAATGATTATTGATTATTCAAAATGAAATCACAGGGCCTGTGATTGATAGAAAATTGGGGGCCAATCTCCTACAAGAAAAAGAATGGACCAGATTGGGAAGCCTTGCACAATGGACTCCAAGTTTTGGTTCAGGATGGTAAATCAAAGTTGAGCAGAACAAAAAATAATGTTGATGTAGTCAAAGTTAGCTTGTCGGGTGGGTGAAAGTGGGTAGTTAATATTGCCCCAACCAGGGTTCAAGTCACACTTGTGCTTGTGCTCAAGCCTTTGGATGTGTGCCAGAGCACGCAACAATAATTGGGGCTAGGTGCAAATCTTGAGCAACTTTAGTGGAATAGAAGCCCCCCACTCGTGCTTCTTTAGCCAAAGAGAAGCCTTTCTTAATGGTGCTAATGCATCTCACTTAATGCTAAATCTGGGTCCATAAGCCTCATCATCATAAGAGGAAGCTTAGTTCAATTAAAAAAAAGCAGATGTAGATATTGTATCACAAGCTTTTGTTTTTATTCTTGTAGTGTTTCCTCTTTTAGCTCCTCTTCCTTTAGCTTTTCTTCTCATCCAAGTTTTTCCTTTATGGATGAACTTTATTTAGAAAAACAACCCATTTTACTTTATTATACATATAATGCAATATCGAGTGTACAGATTGTACAAGCAACAAACACTTGTTTTTCTTTGGCTTATATGATCTCATCTTCTTGTTCTAGAGTGTTCATTACTTTTCCACATTTCGGAAGTGGGCATACAACAAGAAAAGTCCATCATCAAAACAATCAAAAAATGAGGACAAAAATATGCTAACTAGCCCGAGTAATCAAGTTCTACAAACAGAAACCCCAATATACATACTTAGATTTATCACACAAGGCCTCGAGTAAAAAAAGCAATAGAACTTGCACATGAAGATGAGTTGGTAAAGTTGCATCTAATGGCAACACTTGTACCAAAGTATAAATAAACAAGCAAGTCTGCTGTGAAGATGTGACAGTGGAATCTCCCCACAAGGGGAGAGGACAGGAATCTGGTGATGGAAAGGGATGATCATGCCACTGGAGTCATAATGATGACTATCAATGATTCAAAATGACATCAAGGGACCTGTGATTGATGGGAAATCAGGGGCCAATCTCCTGCAAGAAAAAAGAATGGACCAGATTGGGAAGCCCTGCACTATGGACACCAAGTTCTGGTCGAGGATGGTAAATCAAAATTGAGCGGAACCAAAAGATAATGTTGATGTAGTCAAAGGTGGCTTGCCGGGAAGGTGAAAGCTGGTAGTTAATATAGTCCCCACCAGAGTTGAAGTCGTGATTGCGCTCGTGAACCTGTGGATGTGTGTCAGCACATGCAACAATGATTGAGGCCAGGTGCAAGTCTGGGGCAACTTTGGCGGAATAGATGCCCCCCACTCGTGGTTACTTACCTGAAGAGAAACCGAATTGAATGGTGCTAATGGATCTCCCCTAATGCTAAATCTGGGTGCATAAGCCTCAACGTGATAAGAGGAAATAAAAAAAATTGTTGATGCCAAAGGAAGTATTTATACCAGGTCAAAGCTTTCTTGTTGATATTGTGGACTACCAACATGCCCAAGGACTGTAGCTTATGCCTTGTTCAAATGACATGCCAGAGAAACATCAGTGGAAATGCAGCTATAATGTCCTTTCCATCTTACATTCTAAATGTAGAAATTAATGAAATGTTTAATTTTATATTTATTTTTCAAGTCAAGGGATAAAAATGAGTAATTTGCATGCATGGTCTGTCCTAAATACTCAAAATGTTTTTCAAAATAGTGAAATTTCCAACATGCTTTTCTCCTTAGCAATCAAAATTGTATTCAAAAACAGAGAATTTCTCGATACTAAACTGCTGTTTCCATAAGAATTGTACATATAAAAAAAAAAGCAAATTTACCATCTAACCTGTTGTTTCAATAACTATGTGATCGAATTTGTCTATCTTTGTTTTCACCAATTCTGAAAGCATTCGCACAAGATCACCTCTTACTGTACAGCATAGACAACCATTATTGAGCATTACAATATCTTCAGCTCCCGTCATTTGTGAAGCAACTAATGATCCATCAATATCTACTTCACCATACTGCAAGCAGATTAGAAAGGCTTAGGGATTCTGCCTGAAAAAATTGAATCACAGTAAACATGTCTGCCTAGGGGACAAAAAGTATTAGTTGGCAGTATAAAACTATAACTATACACACACAGACACAGAGAAACCATGCAATCAAAATGTACCAGGATTGGAAAAGAATCCAAGGCATGAGAAGAATTATTTACAGGCTTTGAAAGAAGAATTATAGAAGGAAACAAAAATCCCATCTTTTAATGGTTTCAAGATACCATAGGATAAGAACTATCGCAAGGAGATATATATATATATATATATATATATATATATATATATTAAACAAATCTCAGATGCAAAGGCATAGACAAAAAGATTGTTTTGCTAAACCTATCATAAACAATTCTCAGACAGTCTTATAGTGTGCTTCCCAAGTTCTTCAAAGCAGCAAAGAAAAGTAGTTATTCTTTAGACTTTAACTAGAAGTGGCGCTTGCAGCATTTATTTATGCTATGTTTCTATTTGATTAACTTATGCCTATTCTTTATATCACCATTATATTAATACCATACTCAATTGTATTCTAGGAGGAGAGTGTGGGAATGGTGGAATCATGAAGTGTTCTCCCTTAACCCTATAAGGGTCTCTTACTGCCCAAAACCCTATATACAATAAGATAAAATAATTTGTTAATGTCCACAGATGACCAAACTGATACGTCAATGAGACTACAAAATACAGCAAATAACAAACATAATGTGGAAGTGCAAAGCGAAAACCTGAAAGCTGCAAGCTAAAGAGATATACTTGTCAGATGGACTTGATGGACTTGTCTGAAGTAGAAATAGAGTTCATAGTTGATGAATTTCAGTGGACAAGTGCCAGAATGGAAAGCATTATCGAGTAGAATGGCACAGGGAACGAAGTGTGCTTACTACATGTTGAAATTAGTGCAGCTGCAAGAGCCATTCTCCTAGAGGATGGCATAAGACCCTAGTTGAGGACTAGGGCCCCTAGTACACTCTCGGGGTTTCTTGGTATGAGATCAAGCAGTGAGAGCCATGGCAAAAGACCCTGGTGAGGGCCCCCAGTATATTGCTGGGATTCTTGGTCTAGGACCAAGCAGTAAGTCCCTAGATGTGTTCTAGGGACCCTGGATGTGCTCCAGGGAATCCTTTCCCGGTGCTTGGATTGATCCTTGGATGTGTTCCTTGGTGGTTGATATAAGCCCCTAGACTTGTTCTAGGGCCCCTGGATGTGTTCCAGGGAACCCTTGCTTAATGCAAGGGTTGATCCTTGGTCTTGTACCTTGGTGGATAAGACCCTAGATGTGTGCTAGGGCCCCCAAATGTGTTCTGGGGAAACCTGGTCTTTGACCAGGTAGATCTTGGTGAAATACCAAGATGTGTTGATGTGTGATCCTCTTCCTCTCTCCCGAGATGGTCCATTAAGGATAGAAAATATATATATAATGTATGAGTAAACTATGAGATGATTACAAATGAGAATTGGGGCTTGTATATATAACCACACAAGGGTTCCCTTTAATAAGAGACATAACCTTTCATCAAGAAGGTGTCTCTTCATAATATATTTAGTTATTAATCATTATTATTTAATTATTTATTTATATCTTATTTATACAAATATTGTGTTCATAACATTGCCTTCCCCTTAAAAATGCTTTGTCCTCAAAGCAAACTTATGGAAGACTTACCTCTTGTTCTGACTTGTAATATTGTCTCCTCATTCTTTATCCTTGAATTAGTGATTGTTGAGGACCTGAGACGATAGGATCTTCTAAGCATTGAGCAGAACTGTCGAATTGTAAAGGAGTTTGCCCACCCTAACTCGATCTTCTGCAGAACTAGCCATTTATAGGGTTCTTGGAGAAAACTTGATGTATTTTGACTCCCATGATAGCTTTTACTCTGAGCACCATTTGTAGTGGACGTAATTTTCTTCGACATATCGGTCATCTGTTTCTATTGATACATTGATTGGTTGAAGTATCGACTTTTGTGATTAGGATGTCTATAAGGCGTCCTTGCAACTTGATCTTTACTTCGTATACTTGTAGCTTTTTCTTGATTAACTTTTGGAATTGATTCTTCTTCATAGCCCTGGCTTGTTTCTACTTCGACATGTGAAGACCTCTTTACATCAGTTGGCTTTGCATCCTTTTGAGTTATAAGGTTGGCTAGGTTTGTATTAATTCTTTTATCCACAATTAGGATTTTTACATTTGAAGACTTTTCGATTTCAATAGGTTCATGCATTGTTTCTTCATTGGTCATTGTTTCTTTACTGGCAAACTGTTCTAACTTTTCCTTCCATGATTTCTTCTCGTTCTTCAACTTCTTGATTTGTGCAACCAAACTTTGATTATGGTTCTTTAGACGACAAATTTCTACATCTTTATCTATGACAATTTTGTCAAAATCTTTTTGGATCTCAAGTATTGATTGTTGATTATCCTTAAGTATCATTTTTGAGATCTGATCAAGATCTTTTGATGTAGATATTGAATTTGACTTCCTTGAGACATCATGTAATGTTATTTTTCTCTTCTTGTAGGAAAACATCAAAAACTTCTTCTCGAAGTTTAATATTAAGCTACCCAACGTCTCTAACCAAGTTGAACCAAGAATTATATCAATCTCTTTTTCATATATAGTTGTAACCTCGAATTTCGATACGATTTTATAATCTTCAAGTGTCAACTGTAAGTCCTTGATTTCATATTTATTGCCAAAGAGGCCTTTTGTTTCGATTACACTTGTTTTTGGAATTATTAATTGATTCGCCAAATCAACACTGATGTGATTTTTCTTCTTATCTGGACAAATGTGGATGCTAATTTCTTTTTCTTGAATATTTCCTCTAAATATCAATAATCTGATGCATTTATCTTGACAATTTTTACCAGAAAATATTCCTTCCTTAAAATCCATTTCTTTTTTACCCAGAGCTTGGTATTCAAGGATAGATGAATATTTGCAACAGTTGGGTTTTGAGAAGAGTGAGGCGGATCCCAACCTATACTTCATTGTGGTTGGAGAGGATCCTCTCATTCTTCTGCTTTATGTGGATGATCTTTTCATTACAAGGGCAGAGAGACTCACCAGGAGCTACAAGGAGAGCCTTGCTTCAGAGTTCGAGATGATTGATATCGAACTGATGCATTACTTCTTGGGATTGGAGGTTTGGCAGGAGCTTGGACACATCTTCCTGGGACAGGGGAAGTATGTGTGTGATAGTCTTTGTAGATTTTAGATGGGAGATAGCAGGCCCATGACCACTCCCATGATTACCAACTGGAAGAAGCTTCATGCTTCTGAGTCACAATTGGTGGATTCCACTTTGTATCGTCAGTTGATCGGGTCATTGATGTATTTGGTCAATACCAGGCCAGATATTTGTTTTGTTGTCAACACTCTCAGTCAGTTCATGGTGGAGCCTAGGAGAGTGCACTAGGTGGCAGCAAAGCAGGTGCTCAGGTATCTTTGTGGTACGATAGATTATGGTTTGAACTATCATAGAGGAGATGGAGTTCGTTTGGTTGGCTATCAACTTCAGATTGGAATCAACAGTTGTGTCTTGGTTCAGTCGAAAGCAGAAGTCAGTGGCTTTGAGTTCGGCAGAGGCTGAGTATATGGCAGCTAGTCGGGCTAGTTGTGAGGCCCTTTGGCTTCGCAAGATGCTGGTGGGATTGTTCGGTGTGCAGTTGAGGCCTACCGTGATTTACTGTGATAATCAG
>JASDQU010028083.1:19143-40501 GCA_032191745.1 Picea mariana | reverse complement strand
ACCTCTCTCTTGCTCTCTCAACAAGAATGCAACAACAACCCACAATGGGTGTGCCCTCTTGCCCTAATCGACCTCATGAGGGAAGGTGAGGGGTTTTCTAATCTAACGATTGAGATTAGATTAGATGAGTGGCTGAGATTTGATGTCTCTTCACTCACCCTCACTTTAGTCATAAAGTCACCTTTTAATTTGCATCTCACAAATTAAATGACTAGGACCCACATTAGGCACTTTCTCTCCCTTAGGCGCCTAGGGAAGAGAAACACTTGCTTTGGTACTTTATTTAATTAAAAATTTAACAAATACTTCCATCAACAGCATGTTTTATTTTGAAGAGCCATCTAGACAATACCACATCCTTGCTATTTGGTCTTGGAACTATTTCCCATACATCGTTCTTTATTATGGATTGGTATTCTTCTATCATGGCATCTGCCTATTCTTTCTTCTGAATGGCTTCTTCAAAGCAGGTAGGCTCCTTTTCTAGGAGATCACACATCAAAGCCATATAACTGGAGAATGGCTTAGGTCTCTTCACATGTCTCGTGGTTCCTTCGGGAACACCATATTTCTCTCCATCTTGAATAAGCTCTCTAGCCCAAGCCGACTTTCTTTTATGGGAGATTGTCATCTGAGGAGGTTCTTGAAATTCTACCATGTCATGGTTTTCTGGAATTTCCTCGTCAGGGGAAACTATGACTTCCCTCACTGATTCTGTAGCTCTGGGAACCTCCCTCACTGAATCGGGTTCCTCTTCATATACTTCCTCAAGCTTGCATCTTCTCGATTTCTTGAGTGCTACATCTTCATCAAAGGTCACATCCCTGTTGATCTCAATGTGGCGGTGACCTGGTATGTAAATTATGAAGGCCTTAGATACCTCACAGTATCCCACAAATATTCCCATCTTTCCTGAAGGCTCCAACTTGTTTCTCTTCTCTTTTGGAATACGTATAAAAACTGGCAGCCAAATATTTTGAGATGGCTTACCTCTGGTTTCTTTTCGGTGAACATCTCTTTCGGGGTCTTGAACCCAAGTGCACTATGGGATAATCGGTTTTGCACATAAACGACTGTCATTGCTGCTTCTGCCCATAAGCACATTGGAAGATCTTGATCATGGATCATAGTCTTCACAACTTCCATTATCGTTCTGTTCTTTTGTTTAGCTAGACCGTTTTGTTGAGGATTATAGGGAGTTGTGAGTTCCCTCTTGATCCCAACATCTTTGCAGAAGCTCACGAACTCTTTTGAGGTGTATTCTCCTCCATTATCTGACCTGACTATCTTGATCTTTCTTTCGGAAAGGTTCTCTATCAAGGCTTTGAATTCCTTGAACTTGCCACTCATGGAGGACGATGGCATTGGGCCACATACATCTGAATGAATGAGCTCTAGGACTCCTTCTGCTTTGCTGTCTCTCTTCGGAAAAGGGTTCTTGATGTTCTTCCCTTGCGCACATCCATTGCACACGCCTTCATGGTCAATTTTGAATTTTGGTAGACTTGTGACAACTTTGCATATATATGGTAGTGCCTTGTAATTGATGTGAGCTAATATTCTATGCCAAAGTTCACATGAGTTTTCAATGGCGTGGGTCATGGCATCTTCTGAGTGACCCTTTAGCTTATACAAGCTATTTTCTTCATTTCCAATGATGATTGCTTCTTTCATAGTTTCTCCTTTAGCACGTTGCCTTCTGCAACCTTCACTATAGCTTCCTCAGGATTATTACTTGTGACCTGGAACAAGGTCAACAAAACAACAAGCAAGAGTAATATCCTTTTGATAATATAAAGCAATAACATGAACAATCATCACAGTAGCTCCTTTAGAGCTATCACTTGTATTTTGTCTGAAGCAAAGATTAAAGGTAAGGAATACAATACGAAATGAGGTCAACACTCTCATAGTGTTGTGATCAAACATTCCTCCATGGCAACCTGGAACTAACACACGAGTTTCTTCCTAGAGGAGGTGTTCGTTGTATCAGACAAATGATTACGTTAAGCATTTATCTTTATATGCTCACATGCTATCAAGTATGATACTTTACAAAGACTGCTATCTCAACTATAGTCATCAACTTGTCATGTGTACCTTTGAATCTTATTAACTTGATTAATCAAACATGGAGCCTTGTCCTCGGGAATGAGTGCTTGCTTTTCTTCCGAGTCTCCTTCACTCAAGATGACGAGTGTTTTCTTCAACCTATTTTCTGTACTAAGACAATACGCTATCTTGACAGAAGGTTGGGTTAGAGGATAAGCTCTATGATCTCAACTTTTAATCCATCTAATACCTTGACTCAAAAAAGGTTAGAATGATGGTCATAGCTACAACATGCAACATTGATCAATATAACAAATGGATGCATATCAGAATAATCACACCTGGGTTGCATCATTCCTCTGAATGTGTTGGATCTTGAGATCCTTTTGGATCTATGGCAAGAGATCTCTTCTCTTGCAAATACTCTTTAAAGTTTAACCATTTAAACATATGCGAGTACATACCTCTGATGGCATTTGCAGGTAGTGGCACCATCTGGCAGTAGCGGTAATCTTACCAACTCTTAAAAACTTCAAGGGTGTTTGCAACTGGTGTTACGGCTGCAACTGCAACTGGTTTTGAGACTGGAACTACAACTGCAACTTAGGGTTTTATGAGGAAACGGTAATTTTTCAAACTTCAAAATTTGAAATTCTGATCCAGGGGATAGATGCGCTGAGCTGAGGCGAGTAAGCTAGTGCAGTGAGATTTATAAAAATCCGACTTTTACCCCCTTAAACTTGATCTACGTATTTCTGGACTGGTGCTTCTGGTTTTCTGGTACTTCTGGTACTTCTGGTACTCTGGTTTTTTGGTACTTTGTGAAACTAGGGTTTCACTTTCTGGGAGATCTAGCCACTAAAAAGGTGCGCCGAAGGTGCCAAGATGATCCTCGAGGGAGGGCGCACTTTTCTAGATGGTTTTAGGGCTAAAATACCTTACCAACAAAAAGCCCTAAGTTGCATGTACGACAACATTGACATTTTTCACTTTTCTCTTGTGAAAGATGCTCTCTTCAGCTTGGCTCTGATACCATGTTAATGTTTAAGCCATTATTATAGTTCTTTGCATTTCAATAGATAACAACTACATAAGACAAGATCACTGCGAAATACACAATCACAAGAGACACGACATTTATCCTGGGAAACCCTCTAGGGGAAGAAAACCCAGCAAAACTTCCTTATTATAGATAGCCAATACAATGCCAAGAGATAACTTAAGCTAAAACAGAAGATCCTGTCCCAAAGATGCGCCACTCTCTCTCTCTCTCTTCTCCAACTGCAGTTCCGAAACTTGTCTCTCGATGAGCAAGTGAGGTGTGTCTAAGTGAGGCGCTAACCTCCTTATTTATACTAATCTGGCACGTGTGAAGTGTCTCTTCACTAGCAGAGTCAACTTCTTAATCTGGGTGGTTATAACCACCTTTATTTTATTTCGGGGCCTCTTTGATATATTCTGGGGCTGACTTCTTCTTTTGCCTATTACAATTATATTATGACCAATCCACAAAAGGGGATTTGGTCCTTTTACAATAGCCGACATGATCAATCCACAATGGGGATTGATCCAATGAATAATATATCAAATAATAATACGAATACACTTTGCAGTTACATTATTTCAACACATAGTGGTATTTCATCTCAATGTGTTTCGATCTGTCATGAAACATCGGATTCTCGGAGAATTTTATACAACTCTGGTTATCACAATGGATGATTGTGGGTTCCAACTCAACACTGAACAAATCTGAAAGTAGCTTTCTGAGCCACACTGCTTCTCTGCTAGCAACACTTGCAGCAATGTATTCTACTTCTATAGTGCTCTAGGCTATGGAGCCTTGTTTCCTGCTGGACCAGGAGATCATAGTTGAACCCAAACTGAAGCAATATCCATAAGTACTTTTCCGGTCCACTGTACTGCCCATCCAATCTGAATGTGTATATACATGAAGCATTACACCTCCACTGGAAGTGTATCTAAGCCCATAGGCTATGCTTCATGTATATACACATTCAGATTGGATGGGCAGTACAGTGGAAGTGTATCTAAGCCCATAGGCTATAGTCCCCGAACATATCTCAGAATATGTTTAACAACAACCATATGAATATGCTTCAGTTCACACATGAACTGACTGAGGGCATTCACTGTATAACAAATATCCGGTTTGGTATGTACAAGATACATCAAGGACCCAATGATCTGCCGATATATGGTGGGGTCTTCCGGATCTGAACCTGTAGCTTGGTCTTGTAACTTCTTTAGGTTAGAAATCATCGGTGTGGACATGGACTTATAGTCCAACATGCCAAGTTTGTGGAGCATATCAACTGCATACCAAATGAGACAAACTAAGTTCGCTCACGCAAAGAATATCCAATATAAATAGGATAGTACACAATAATCCATTAAGGATAGAAAATATATATAAAATGTATGAGTAAAATATGAGATGATTACAAATGAGAACTGGGGCTGTATATATACCCACACAGGGGTGCCCTTTCATAAGAGACATAAGCTT
Organism: Picea mariana; assembly: GCA_032191745.1. Lineage (NCBI taxonomy): Eukaryota > Viridiplantae > Streptophyta > Pinopsida > Pinales > Pinaceae > Picea > Picea mariana. The sequence continues at coordinate 35,919 of JASDQU010028083.1, read as the reverse complement.
TCATCAAGAAAGTGTCTCTTCATAATATATTTAGTTATTAATCATTATTATTTAATTATTTATTTATATCTTATTTATACCTATATTGTGTTCATAACAGGTTCTATGAGAAAAGTTCATGGACCATCTAAAATGATGGTTAGACTTCCCTCTTCGATCACTATAGTTAATAGTTTGCATGGGTGTAGCTTGGCCATTAAAGGACTGCAACTACATTGGCTAATGGGAACTCTATTTTTTCTTGACCATCTATTTGTTGAGGCACATATTATATGTGCACAACACTAGCAAATAGAAAAACGATACTCACACACAGGAAAAGCCTAAGAGATAAAGTATGCAAGTATGAGAGGAGATTGTCGTCATTGTACACAACACATGTTGTACACTCATTTGTATTACGATATAGTGTACAATATTTGTGGGGAGAGTGATAAAAGCTAACCATGTCTCCAATAAAATACATAAAGTGGGTCAATGATCAATTTAGATTAAGTCACCCAAAACATGTAAGGATAAATTACAAAATAGAAAGTACAAATATAATACATGTTAAAATGGTCAATAAAGTTACAACAAAATCTAGCACCCCAAAATGATGTAGAGTCCCAAACATCAAGGGGCTAGTCTCATGCAACTCAAGAAGGCTACCCGCTATCACCACAGTAGCTCTTCCTCTCACTTTTGGTTCGCTCTTCTCCAACTTAAGGGGGGCTTCCCTAAAGGTAGGATTGCTAAGAATATAGAGTGGAGGTACAAGGTGGTTTATTGAAGATTTAGACTAACCAAAACAAATGGATGTAGTATAATGGAAGAATCAATGGTGTGAGAAGAAAAGATGAAGGAAAATCCAAAGACCAAGTGCCTAATCATAGCTTCGGCAAATGGAGTCAAGGAAGCATAGATCAAAGAGGGCAAGTGCATGAAAATGTAAGGCAATAGAGCTGCTATGCATTCCACAAATCAGCCTTAGCTTGCTGAAATTTATAGCAGAAAATTACCTTGGAAGGCTTAAGGTGCCATTCTTGGGCATTGTTATGAAAGTGAGGTTATGTTAATATAGCAAAAATTGGGTATATTAGAGGAAAGGCTAACATAGTAGCAATAGCAATAAGAGGGATAACATCCTCACATTACTCTATCCAAATGAAGCACGGTTCATTACAAGGCATTTGTAACATGCTACAGGAATTCCCCAATACAAAAATCAGCATATGAAGATAGAGTACACAACAAAAGCCTCACATAAAATGATACTATACCTCCAATCTTCCATTCAAGCTCCAAGAATATGATGTACAAATGAAGTCCAAGGGGAGAGCTCCTCGATCCCCAAATTCCCAACAACCATTACAATGGAGAGAAAGCTCTTGTTTATAGAGTGAGTCTTTTCTCTAATACAATAAAAAATCTTTTTTTGCTAACTAACTCCATGAAAAGTCAAAGAAATAATATAAAGTTGGAGTAGTTAGATCCCTCCTCAATCCACGGTTGACCATGTCACAACAATGTGGACACAAGCATCTCAAGATGAACTAGCCCTCCTCCAAAAATACGAAAAATATTACACCAAGAATCTCCAAGAGACTGTGTCCAACTAAAAATAGGCATGGTAACCAAGTCAACATGCAAAATGACTGCCCTCCAAGAATGGATGCATGCAAAGTATATTTTAATAATGTTCAACCTAGGAGGATGTGCTCGAGGGTCTACCTAGAAAAGCTCACAAAGTGTGCCCTCCAAGGTGCATGAGAGACATAAAAATAAAATCGTCCTCATAGGAAAATGTTCCATAACCAACCTCCAAAAATAGCAAGTGGTTCACAAGATGCATGTAACCAATCCACATGTGTAAATCCCAAGGCAACCAATTCCATACATGAATGTGCAAGGTGCCAAGTAGGTGGAGTGCTCCACAAGAAAAGACGTGGTTAAACCCCAAAATAGCAAGTGGACCATCTCCAACAAGACAAATCCAAGGAGACAAGGGCGATTTAGAGTTTAGACCATGCCAAAACTCCATGAAATAATAAAATATATACCTCCATAAATACCAAGAAGTGTCTCCACAAGTGCGCCCTACAAGAATATGCTCCGAATATAGTAAGAAGACCAAGTAAACGCATGCAATGTGGCACATGTGGCCCTCCAAGTATGCCACACGCATCTCAATTAAAACCCTCCATAACCACCTCAAATAAAATAATATATGTGCCCAGTCAAAGAGGTGAGGGTGCTTTCCAATGAAGGTCAAAAGATGACAAGTGAAACTAAAATATCCATGCAATAAATATGAGAGAGCACCTGGGAGAGGTGCACACTAGAAAAATGTTTCATGTAACTAACTAAACCACCCAACAAATAATATAATACCTCCATGTGAAGTGTGCCCAAGAAAGAAGTGCCAAAGTGATTAGAACTCATCAATACCATGCCAAAACCATGTGTTGTTTCCCAATATCATCAACAAATCCCACAAAACCATGTACACAAGAGAAAGTGCGCCCTAAGAGAATGTGCCAACCTCTCCAACAATAAAATAATCATGAATCCCTTCAAAACTATGCCCAAGAGAGGAGCACTCCATAACGACGCTAAAAATAACCTCCAAATAACCCCTCCAGGTGTGAACAACTACCAAGTGAAGTAGGGCACTCAAGCCATTATCCTCCAAGGTAATCAAATGGATTAATTTAATCATTGATTAGCTAAATCAACCTCAACATGTGTGCACAAGTACCATAGAAATAAGATGTCTCTCCTAGCAAAGACCACCATGATAACAACACAATCACAAAACAGAAGCTCCACTTAGGTTTGAGCCTAGGGTGCACCACCAAAGGACTATAACATTATTAATACCTCATCAAACCTCAGGTGACAGGAATRCTTGATCATAAAGGATTTATGTAGTACCCCCCCACTCTAAATCAAACTTAGGAAAAGTACATCCACAAGGGTAATAACATCATCAAACACATTCCACCTAGGTGATGCCAGCAAAGGTTCATTGATCCACTACAACCTAAAATGGACCCTAGCCCCCCTCACAATGTATTCCCCCTCCTTACGAACTATCATCTCCAACCTAGCAGCACCCTGAATAACCACATCGTGGAGATCTTCCTCAAAGAAAATAAGAACTTCTTCAAACCAGAGCTTCACATCCTACATTTGCTCACACCTTTTGCAAGCCATCATCCTCCCCCACCCTCTCATGAACTTAATAGTGCGACAAACAACAACCTCCCACCAAAAAATCCAAACCTGAGATCCCAAAGGTTGGGGAGAAAGATTCCAAACCTAATGCAAAAGCACTTGGAGATCTGGTGACTCCAAATGCGATACATTCAACTTCAATAAAGTGGAAGGCGTCGAATATATCATGTGACCAATTAAGATAACCACTTGAATAGGAAAGTGGTGCCAACCCATAACATCCATCAAAACCTCCCCAAAAAGGAAATGTCTTCCTAGGGGCCATAAATGTCCAACTTAACTTGCACCCTAGTTGTGTGCTACAGGTAGCTAGTCCATGTGAACCAACAGCCATAATCCCTTCCGATCGGATGGTGATCGAGAGTGTGATTTGTGGTGCAAAGATCTCTATTTTGAGAAAGTTAGTATGAATAGTAAGATAACTATATTGTTGGAGACCTGATATGGAGATTGGTCCATGGTTTGAATTGCAGTTGATTCCAAGACCATGGAATTTTTGGTCTATTTTTGGCTATCTATTTTTAGCAAGGTGATTATATTTTTGGGAATCTGGTATCGTGTACAATATCAATCTTAAATTGCAGGCAATTCTGAGGACTTTTATTTTTCAAGGACCAGATCCATTTTGACCCCTAATATTTTTACAATTCTATGCTTGGAGTGGGACTTGGACTCTATTTTTGCTACTAGTTTTACCAGGAGATGGAGCATATGAGTTGGGAATCTTCATCATGACCTGTGATAGGTTGTGCTTTGCCATGACTTGTGATAGGTTGTGGACAACTATTTTTAAATAAGAAGAGGAGCACCCACCATTTTGGGCTTGACATTGTTGACGAGAGATTTATGCTATTTTGGTCAGTGGAGAGCATAAGTCAAGGAGGTCTAGTTGATGAAGTTTCCTTGATTAGAAATGTTATTATTATCTAAATCTAGAGCACATGACTTAAGAAGGCTATCTTTGACAATAAAGGAGCTTTTTCTTGGTGGAATTTCCTCATTAGCGCATGATATTTTTATCTAAAGCTAGAGTGCATGACTTGAGGAGGCTATTTATGGAGATAGATGAGCTTTTCTTGGTGAACTTTCAACCTTGGTGGACTTGGCTATTTTACACATACTATTATTGTCCTAGGAATAGAGCGCATGGGTTGGAGGAGGTTTATCTTAAGTAAGAATTGGTTTACTATAGCATATTCTACCTCATAGGTTCATGTGCCCTATTGGAGGAAGCTTATTTGGCTTATGATATCATTAGCTCTCCTATTGATAGTGATGATATTTTTGTACACCTAAGCCAGCTAGAAGGGTAATGAGGAGAAGGGATCATTTTCATTATCGAGTTTTATATTTGCTTGAGTTCTCTTGTCTTCACACGCCACTTTGGTTTAAACAAGTGTGAGAGAGCATATTTTGCATTAAGAGGTAGAGGTCACTCTTATCATGTTCTCGTGAATTCATCCTTAAGCATCGGTGAGAGAAGGTGCTTTGGAAGCAATCCAACGTCACCTGGAGTGCTTTGTAGTTGAAGCCAATATCCCCCAAACTTTGTAGTTCTTGCAGATTTGGAATAAAAGTAGCATCTTATTCGGCAGCTATATCACAATTGTTGAATGCGTCTTTTGCTTCACTTAAACTTTCTGAATCGATCAACATCAGGAATTATTATCTTTCAATTGATTTTTTGACTCCATAACCCACAGAATTCAATCCACTATAGTCATAATTGATAATTTCCACATTTAAAGCTTGATGTTTTTTGATATTTTACTGCAGATCGGAATTTTTAAGGGCAGATTTGAGGTGTTCTAAGCAGTGTTACCAACATCGTGTCAGCAAAAATATCGCCAAGGTTCCGAAAACGAAAATATCGGCAACATCGGGGAAAATATCGGAAAATGTCGTAAGAATGAAAAAAATACAAAAATATTTGTTTTTTCAATTTTTTAAATATCTAAAGCATCAACAACATCAAATAAATGCATTTCCACATAAATATGAAAAGAGAACTGATATATAAGATGTATAAGATGTCTAGTAAACTCGAATACATCACAAATCAACATTGAATCATGTCCTGACACTAAAGCCTCAAAATATCATCAAAAAATATAATAAATGTATCTCATCATCATGAGTCATCTACAATGAAATCAAATAAATAAACTAACGATTCCCTCTACCCCTTTTACAGGCAAAGGTGATGGGTCTAGAAATGGATTTTCCTTTAGAGGAAGAAGGCCCTAGGGTTGGCATTGGACTCTGAAGTCCTATAGAAGAAGCGGGAGCTAGACTCTAGTGTCATAAGACTAATTAGCTAAATAAGTGCCTAATCATCCTATAAAGTTAGATAAGGCCATAAACTAAGCCTTCACTTTTTCTTTCAGAAGGGTTTTCCCACTGTCATATAATCTACATATTTTTTTTTCCATAAAACAAATTTTACCTTTAAATAGAGATCATTTCTAGTATCCCTCCAATTCTTAGATTTGCAAGCACATTCCACTTGTGAGTGTATGTGACTCGGCCCCTTTATTGTTTATGTGCATTCCAATATCACTATCCTTTATTTCTACTATATTGGGCTTCTTTTCCACTACCATTTCATAATTTATCAGCAATTAGAGTGGTAGTTTCTCAATTTTGCACTTTATAGGTGTTACAACACCCTTCACAATCCAAGATAGCACTTTAATTCTCACTATCAACTAGATGAATCCATGAACGTGGGTTACGATTTTTAGGCAAGAGGTGCATGCAGAGGTTTGGTCCATGCTTTTTGGCCGAAAACTTAGTCGAGACATTTTTCAACCGAAAAAATTGCCTGGCCTTTGGCCATCTAAAAGTTTTTGACAGAAAATTAACACATCTTTTTGACAGAAAATAAAAGAGCAAATTTTCCGTCAAAATTTTAAACTCTCTGCTAGAAAATCTTTTGGCCAAAAATATCAATCAATTGTAATAGTGGAGAAACAGGTTTTCTCCAAGGTTAGCAAAGTTGAGTGATACCTACTTGGAGATTCTCCTTGTACTCTTATGTTTCTTTGCAATTCTTATGGAGATGCCTTTGCACTCCCAACACTTACGCATTGTTGTACTTTTCATAGTCCAAGTGGCCATTTGTGGCCACTAGTGGACTTTAAATAAATATGCCTTATATGAATCATAGTTTTTAAAACTGGAACCGAACATCGACTCGGTCACCTATCAACCTGGACATCGACTCAAAACCAGATCGACTCGGACCGGTCTAATTTCAACGACTCGATTCAATAAAAAAATACATTAAATAATTAAATTCTAATGAAAAAATTTATTTTAAAGCTTTCAAACCATGATTCCAAACCATTAGAGGCCAAATAATGCAAAGTTTGCTCATCTATATACCATGTAAGGGTGTATATATCAAAATGGCACCGAGTGCAATACATATCAGCAACAAAATACATAATTAGTGAGGCTCTAAATAGCAAATATTACTGATGTGCTTTCTAAACAATTCCAATAACCCATCCTCTCGATGAAGAAATAGTGCACCTTCCTTGCACTATGTTCATTAGGCCAGCTATAATTAAAACTCAGCATGGCATCGATTTGATTCCTCATTGTCAAAATTGTCTTCATGATGTGGTAACATCCTTTAGCTTTCATCCTCCTGACAATTGTTTTCTTATTTGCACAACACCCAAGATAGCCTTATCATGATTCCTTGCCATGTTTATCCATTGATTGAAGGCTACTGCATATATTTGTAATCACTTTCTCTGATGGACAACACCCTGTAGCTTTGTTTCCATAAGCCACACAACCTCAAGGAGAAAACTATAAAAACTCATCAATTACCTCTTCTGTTGTTGTTTGAAACTTACCACTATTATCCAGTCTACCAAAAAATTGATACATGGAATATCAAGCTCATACTTCATAGAACACAGGTTTACACTTCACCGAACCGATTCGATGGCCAGTTTGATTCGGCCTGCTATTTGCTCGGTCAGTTTGCCAGGTTGATATTGACTCGGACCGGTTTTAAAAATTATGGTATGAATTCCCTCCATCATGTTAAGAAATAGAACACACAAGACAGAACCAACCATATGATGGAAAAGGCCTCAAGCCATCTTGTATAAGATTCACACCAAGTTTACAAATATATAGTACAATGGGTGATGCCACCTCAAAGAGAAATTTGCTCTAGATCCTAACACCTTGCATGGTGACTAAGCTAGGAAATCTTAACTAAATCACTTAGTCATCATTTGAGGATAAATCACTAATATCCTAAATGAATAATAGAATTAAAGGTGACATGAAGACTTAGTGATTGGTAAGGTAAGCCATAGGCTAACATTCCCCCCCTCAATCACAAGTCTATATCTCTGTATTAGCTAAACAATAAACACTAATGAAAAAGTTGATATACTAGAACTTTCAAAAGCCTCTAATCTGAGCTTCGATGAAAAATCTGTCTAAAAAACCCTCAAAACTAGATGTTGGATGGTTCATCCTGAATGAACTGGAAAAGAGCTGAAATATGGAAGTGAGCAGTTGCTAATGTCTGAACATTTCCTAGTTACTTGACATTTTGATCTTTTGCCAAGTAATTAGCTAGAAGAAGTCGGTGTCTTTTGCTAACTGGTGAACATGTAGTATCACCACTTTACAATCAGTGAATCACTGAAGTGCTCTCTGAATCTTGTGCTTTGGGATAACCACTAACCATTTTTTACACCTTTAGGTATTGAACAGCATCCGAGTGTATCCTAATTGGATAATAAACAGCTAAATGAGAGGAGCCCATATTCCATGCTGGATCTTCCCAAATGTTGATTTGATGATGATTTGAAGTTTTAGATTCCATGTTGAAACTTCCCTCATTTGATTGTAGACTAGTGGTCTGATTAAAGTGATGAAATCTTTACAATATCCTTATTGTTGTTGTTGACGGCCATTTGGCATTTTCTAAGTCTACCATCTACAGATTATTGTTTGTTTGTTGTTGTCGAAACTTTAAGTTTGACAACTGTCTTCAATATTCCCCCTTTTGTCAACTAAAAGGTGAGACATCACGGGTTTTCATGTGGGTTACCCTTAACCAATTCATCACTATATTGGTGGTTTTTGGTTGACCACTAACCATTTTCACTTCAATGATGGTTTCGCTTTACCACTAACCATTTACTCCCACATTTAAAATGCAGGAGAGTTTCATAATTGTACTGCCCCCTATGAGGTGCAAGAGAGTGCCATTCTCATTTCACTATTTGTTGCAAGGTGTGTCTTTAATGGAGAGAGAATTATGCGGTTAGATTGTTGACGTTTTGTAGCTTCAGGAGGTATTTCCACAAGTGGCCTTAGTGTTGGGCATGTGGGAATCTTCGTTGGCACCATATTACACTTTCGTTTCGGTGAAAACGCCCTTGGATTTGTGTTGGGGCTTCATGGATTTGGTGATGGGCTTTGTGGACTTCTGTAGGGGCTTCACACCCACAAGGAGGAATAAAATATTCTAATTTAATGTTGAGTTTAGTGGAGGGCTCCTTAGAGTAAGCTAAGGGCTTATAAACTCACATTATACCACATGTGCGGAAGAGCCGTAGAAGGGAAGAAGTCGCACGAATCGTACGAAGTGTCCATACAATATTTTCATACATGTACACGAGTGTATGTACATAGGTTGCAGTGGAGACAGTGGTGTATGTACGTGGGTTGCAATGGAGACAATCGCGTATGTATGCGGGTTGCAATGGGGACAGTCGCATATGTACGCGAGACTCGGTGGATTCAAGATGACGTCAATAGTCATACCGCTGACGTCAGCGGGTTGTACAAGTGGTCTGTAGCAGATTTGTAAGTTAGGAATTTACTGAGATTTTGTTGAATTGGTTTTGCTGAGAGGGCTAGTTTTTGTCCTCAGTTTTGGTGAGAAAGGAGAGGAGCAGGCCGGGGGCTAGAAGGACTCAGTTGCAGCCTAGGAATCTCAGCTAAGGACAATGGATAAGGTTGGAAGGACTCAGCTAAACTTGTACAAAGGTTGCAGAGGCAGAGGAGGGTTTGAGGTGGCAAGGGATGCCATAACCCTCAACTTCAGGACAGTAGACTTGGACACAAAAACCAAGAGGGTTTCAGTAGTGCCTTGTAAGTGTATTTGGTATTTTCCTTTATGTAAAATTGGGCCATTGTCCCTAGTATGGGAGCCCATTGTTCTGGATTTAAGAACATGATTTTGGGCTTCAAATTCCTGTGTAATGTGTATGATTCAATTGTTGGTTCATTTTTTGTTGTGCTAAGTTGTTAGGCATCTCAGTGTTTTTATGTTTGCGGTTCAAATTGTGTAAGTTTGGGTATTCTGTTGAGAACATAGACCAGACCTCAGGTGTGTGTGCACCAAGTTTGGGTGCATGCTGAAATCTAACAAAGACTAAGATAATTGCTTGGTTGTTGATGACCATTGCCAAGGATTGATTCACCCATAGTGAATCTTTAATCTTCCAACTCTGTTTCATTTGGAGCATCTGCCTGATGAATGATTACGCTTGCCACAATACTGACAAAGATGGAGATCAAAACATTGATCATCCATATGACCAAGTCGATTGTAATGTTGGCACTTATCATTCTGATGTTGAACTTGAACAAATGAAATTGAAACTTCTTGAAGCAATCCAGCACTTTGGAAGTGGATTGGCTTGGAATAATTTGGAATATGAAGGGTAACTTCCTTTTCATATCTGATACATGTTATGTGATTGTTATTCCTGATTTCTTCTCAAGGTCTGATGATGGGCTTGGTAAGAGAGAGTTGAACCTGTTCATGAAAAACTTCATCTTCATCTGAAACTTCTTCTGAAGTTGTTTCACTAAGTTGATCATGTGTCAATTGTTGATCAGAAACATCATCATCAAAAAGTGGGTTGTTTTGAACAAGAACTAATTCATAATGTTGAAGATTCTTTCATTGTTGTTCATCATGAAGAAGTTGTGACCGAGTCTAAAGCAGTTCTACTTTGGCTTGCAAAACTTGCAAACAAGTTAGAACGGATTTAAGAGTTGTTTTATTGAGTATGATGGTGTTGTCTTCCGCAATGATTATTAGAGTGTTCAGTAACTCTAATAATTCTAGACTTGGATCTGTTTTTAAAGATTGAATGAAGCCTCCTTGTGCAGGTAGGTCCTGATCACAATAGACTCAACAATAGAGAAGGGGCTCTTGCAACTCCGCCCTATATACAATTCAATCACTCAACCTTTCAAATGTAGACTTAGAAATACAATCACTCAATCAATTCTCAAGTGTCGGGTTCAACCAAGAATGCACCTGACAATTACAATACAATTCAACTTAAGTTTGATTTCATGCTTACAAAAGGAACTATTGCAAGTATATTTCTCAAAATTGATACTGATTTTGAATTTGAATTGATGTAAACTAGAATTAAGGTTGATATAGACTTGTTGTTGAATGTTGATGTAATTGCCAACATGATTGCTCGAAAATGTGTGGTAGTTGCTTAATTACAAGTTCTTGATTGGCATGAATTTGTGCATCAATTTCATTAACTTGTACTCCATGCATGTAGTGTTTTAAATGACAAATAGCAATTGTGTCAAAACTAGACACAAAATATCATAAAGCAACCATGAAAATATTCACCATCGCACACAACGTAAGATGTACATAAGATTGGTAAGCTAAGCCATAACACATCGAAAAGTTGACTTTTTTGACAGATATATTGTGTGTCTTTTTGGGATGAATAAACAAAATCTAGAACATTGATTCCTAAAATATATTTAAATTATATTTTCCACAAAAGTGTAAAAAATCCTATGCAATATCCACAATAGAGTTATGCTAGGATATTAATGCTTGTTGTCCAATTTATGTATTTCTGGTTATGGGTTTTTGTCAAACACTTGGTATTACATCTGTTTTCATGTTATGACTTTGTTGGCAAGTTTTCCCAAACATATTGCATGCATTCTACTCATAGACATTTTGTCAAACATATTGCATGCATTCTACTCATAGACATTTTGTCAAACATATTGCATGCATACAGAATACTCATGGAATAGAAGAGACAATATAGGCATTTTTTATTATGAAAGGAAATTCCAACAGCAATACAATCTCCTATGGGTTGTTATAAAAACAGCTATATATAAATGAAACGCACAAAAGCCAAACCCAAAACCTGTAACCATGCCAATGTCTCTTCTAGAAGATGTGTTCCACTCCAATGGTTGTCCAAGCCTCCAAACCCCATACAAATGTTATCGCCCAGCTCCAGCTGAACCTCCTTATACCAAGAGATGGCCACACAGCCTCTCACTACTATCCTACGGCCTGCAGAACCGCATAGCCCCTCCTCACAGGCTTCCACAAAGGGATTTGACCCTCAATAAGCCTCCACAGCTTCCCTTAATCACACGGCCAACAGATAAAAGGGAGACGGCTCCCCCAAGAAACCCCACAGCCTCTTCTATGTGCCACGATCCTCCAATAATTCCCAAGCGGCCTCTTAGAAACCCCAACGGCTGCCTTTAGATATCACGGTTCTGCAGAGAGAGGAAAATCAGCCCCCAAGAAGGCCTATGAATCTCTCCAAGTAAAACGCTGCACTCCACACTGAAGATAACCTGCAATGAGATGAAACTCCAATGGAAATCTTGGACGGATCTCCCTCTTGTCTAGCTAGGGTGAATGTTGCACCACCGAAACTAAATCAACAGTGGAAGGGTTTCGTCAAAACCCAACGAAAACCTAGGCTCCAAGAGCACTACAAATGAGAGATCAAATCATAATGAGGAAGGTGAAGTACTACCCTTCCTTTATACTTCTTCGAACCCCTTCTAGATCTTTCCTCTTTTTGACCAAATCCACTTGACCCTTATTTCCCCTTTTAATTTTCAATTAAAGATTAAAATCATTTTATAACCCTTTTTAACCCCCTTTTAATGTCGGAAAGTGATTAATTAGCTTCTAAGACATTCACATACGTCGGAAGCACCTTTCTCATCATCCCAACCTTTAGACCTTTTCGTTCTAGTTCCCACGAGCTATTACACTAAGGTATTCCTTTAGATAATGTGATCCAAATAATACCATTAGTGTATTTAATTAAATTATGCTCAATAATAACCTCAATTTACAAGAATCGTTGGAATGCCACGGAACCAAGAACATACTATGCGGAAGTGATCCCAATGATGAAAAGTGGTAAATGGACTGGTAGGGGCCTCATCTAACTCCTCCAAACCCTCCGAACACACCAATAACATAACCTCGCCCTTCTGTCTGGGCTGACATAAGCCTCGGAAGTTATCCCCAACTGCGGAATGGGGGAACCCAAAAATGGGGACATTACATCCTGGCAAGATAATAAGATAGAACACAATATTTGCAACTCTTGTAGAGCATTACATGATCAAAATGCCTGACTTCAATTAAAAAATAACACTCCATCAACACAGATAGCACTAAAACAATTACAGTTTTTTGAGTCTCTAATTTTAATACAATATCAACTTTGACATGAATGCAGAGGCTCTAATATAATTGCCACCAAATTGAAATATGGCTTTACATACCTCATTTTCTATGACTGCAATTCGTTTTCCATGTTCAGAGGTTAGAATATGGTTGAGAAGAGTTGTCTGCAATAAGTTAGCAATGACCATTTAAAACAGCATCAAGCAAAATAGACCTGTAACTTACAACTTTGATACCAAAGAGCCAAAAGACTTTAACGTGCACAAAAATAAAATCGTTATTAAAACTCAATAAATATGCTTCACCCTTTACCCATTAATGAACTAATATCACATACTCCTAGAAGGAAAGAGATTCCAGAGAATCCTCAGCACTGGTGACTGGACCATTTTCTAATACATAGATATTTGCCATAAAACTAATTTTAATTTTGTTACTCAGCATTTAGTTATCTGTGTGTCCTTTGTTAAGCATTCACTTGTACAAAATGTCAAATCCACGTGGATATCCTAATTTCATGAGTATCACATTGCAATGTTCTACAAGGCAGACTTTAAAGCCACAATTTCCAAGTCCATATAATATATAAATGAGAAAGAAGCATTGATGTGATGCCTCCTCCTTTAAAAGCATATATCTTAATTTGTAAGACAACCTTCCAGAAATCCCACCAAAATAAAAGATGAAAGTTTGGTGCTATTCACATGAAGCCATTCATGAAGATCTATATTCCTTTTATGTTACTTCTCCCATGGTAGCATCCAAAAATGCAACTCGTCCCTGCCTCACTTCTCAATGAAGATAAAGAATAAACGTGACAATAGGATGTTCTCTAAATGGTAAAATAATCTGTCATGATCGATGGCAATCTCAAGTCTCAACCATCAGATTCCTGGTGTCCTTTGTTTCTTTATAATTTGGCTTTTTTAGGTTGAGAAATTTCCTGGTGTCCTTTGTTTCTTTATAATTTGGCTTTTTTAGATTGAGAAATTATGTTCCACCATTTTGCATATGAGGTTGGATGCTCATGCTATGTAGAAGGGATTTCTAGTTCTAAAGCCCCTTATTTCATTAATTTTGTTACATTTATTCATCTGAATGATTTTTAATTTTTTTTTGTAGTTATCTATTCCATTAACACATCATGACTAGCTAGACAAATATGTCCAGTCTGCAAAATAGAAAAATTTCCCCCTTTTAAATGGTTCTTTCCCATTTTCAAATTCTTTTTGACAATATGCAAACCCAATCTCTCCAGGGTATAATAGCAATTTACCTGCCATTGGCATAATATTTTTCCCATAATAAAAACATGTCATTTAAACAACAATTACTTCACTGGGCAATGTGTTAAGAACCACCCATTAAGCCCCAAAGGGTTATATCAACTGGTTGGCACCAATGTTGTGGGAACTTGGCTAGTTCTGTGGCCGCAGGTGTCCAGTTGGAATCCCTATAGGTGAGGCACACTCTACTCCAATGGGTTTACAAGGGATTGCTGAGAATAATAGCTAGGACAGAAATTAGTTCGAGATATTTTCGGAAAAGTTATTTTCGAAAAGTAATTCTATTTTCGAAAAGTGATTATATTTTCGAAAAAGTAAATTCTATTTTGTCATTCAATTTAGTTAAAAAGTGAAAGTTTTATTTTTAGCAGTTGAGTCTAAAAAGTGTATTTCATGCATGCATGACTTAGACTTAGAGAGTTAAGACACGCACAAGGGAACACTTGAGCAGTTGAGCGACAGAGAGGGAGAAAGTGCAGGCAGCTAGTTTCCAACAGCATGCAGTCCCGTGCAGCAGTTCATACAATTGTACGGAATAGTTTTTTACAATTGTACAGAAAGCAGTGTACAGATCAATCATACAGGCAGAGAGCCATGCCGGCATCCATAGAATCCGTATGGACAAGCCGTACAGCAGATGTACTTCCCCAGCAGATTGTTCCGCTCAGTTTGAGGTGTTTTTCGGTATCCGTGCAGTGTTGTTTTTTGGACAGCATGTGGAGGTTTCCTTGTAAGTTTTTCAAAGGAATAAAAAGCTAGATTCGGAATAATTACCTGTGTATGTGTGAAATTAATTTTTATGCTTCCACTATTTGATTTCCATCTATTTTGTGATTAATGCTATGGTCTAATATTTATTTCTGCAATAATTAAATTCAGCAATCTACTTGTTTGATTGAGATCATAAGAACTTTAGTCACCTGGTGCTTGGGAATTTTCACATGGTATCTGAGCATATTTCTCTGATTGAGATTCTCTAGGATTTGTAGCGGTAAATCAACCGAAAGGAAGAAGGACCAGCAGTGAGAGGGTTTTAAACTAATTTTCAGATTTGGGAGTTTGTGCAGTAGATCTCAGAAATGGCATCAAATAGCCTCAGGTTTGAGGACAGATTGGATGGTACCTCGAATTTCTTATCATGGAAGGTGAGGGTTACACTCTTACTATAAAACAATGATCTCTGGGATATTGTCCAAAACGTTGCTACTCCGCATACAGATCTGTAGGACTTGGTAGCTCACAATAAGAGAGTAGCGAAGGCCAACTGGATGATCTTGGATGATCATAAAGGATCATCAAATCCCTCATGTATCCAAGAAGAAGACAGCAAAGGAGATGTCAGATGTCCTGGTTAGACTCTACTAGAGTCGGAACATAAACAGGAAGATGATATTGTGGAACAAACTCAGATCCATAATGATGACCAGATCAAACACAGTCACCAGTTAGCTTATGAAGATCACACAGATTCAAGATCAACTTGCAAAAGTTGGGGAAAAGGTTGAAGATGCAGAGCTAGTGAACATGGCATTGAATGGATTCCCAACTTCCTGGAAACTATTTGTCAAAGCTATTTGCGCTCAACAAAACTTTCCTGACTTTGAGAGGCTTTGGAATGATTGTATCCAAGAGGAGACTCGGATGAAGTCAAAGGCCAGCAACAAGGATGGTGAAGAGAACCTAGCTCTATTTGGTCGGTCAAATACAAGAAGAGGTAACGGACCCAACAAGGGTAAAGGAAAGAATGAGGAGTCAACCTCATAGCTAGGAAAGAAGGACTTGAGTAGATGTATAATAAAAAAAGTGTAAAGGGAAGCAGCAACAGAAGCAGGAAGAACCTTCTGCAGAAACTCAAATGACTGAGTTTGTTGCTAAGTTCGAGAAGGCTTCTGCAGAAACTCAGATTATTGAATTTGCTACCAAGTTCAAGAAGGATTTCTCGTTGGTATCTTGCCTTACTACCAGCGCAATTCCAAAGAACACGTGGTATGTGGACAGTGGAGCATCTCGACATATGACATCAGCACGGCAGTTGTTTTCTAGTTTGAAGAAGCGGGACTTAGGAGTACAGGTTGAGCATGGTGATGATGCCAAGTACACAATAGCAGGAGTGGGCACTATTCCCTTCTAGCTCAAGTCAAGTAATTTTTTAGATTTTGACAATGTCTTGTTTGTTCCAAGCCTTAGAAAGAATTTGCTTTTAGTTTCAGTCATGGAGGATAAGGGCTTTGCAGTTGAGTTCAAGAACCAGCTAGTCCTCATCAAGCTGAAGGGTTCTAACCCAAATACAACTCAAGTAATAGGGGTTAGAGAAGGTAAATTATACAAGTTGTAGGGTGACCTGTTCGAGCCTTGGTGCATAACAATGACAACTTGTGCAAGTTGTGGCATAGGAGGATGGAGTACCTGCATCACAAGGTGTTGCCTATTTTGAGGGAGATAGTCACAGGTCTTCCGAAGTTCAGTATTGCGTGGCATGGTGTATGCAGAGAATGCACGCTTAGCAAGCATGCCAAGGTTGTTTTACCAAGCAGCGATCATAGGTCTAAGGGGATTCTAGACCTAGTATATTCGGATGTTTATAAACCGATGTCGGTAGCATCAATAATTGGAAGCATGTTTTATGTTTCCTTTATTGATGATTTCTCTCGCAATACTTGGATCTACTTCTTAAAGACCAAGGATGAGGTCTTTAGCAGGTTTTAGGAATTCAAAGCTCTAGTTGAAAACCAAACAGAGAAGAAGATCAAAGTCTTGAGATTGGACAACGGGGGA
>JASDQU010028082.1:63281-74640 GCA_032191745.1 Picea mariana | reverse complement strand
ACAAAGTGACATGGCTGCAAAAAGGACACCAGGTATGTGTTACAAAACAATGCTTGGTTAATTTTAAGATGGGTGAATATAGGGATAAAATTCTGTGTGATGTCATTCCCATGGATGTCTGTCATGTATTATTGGGAAGACCATGGCAGTTTGATAGAAATGTTGTTCATGATGGGAGAATGAACACATATACCTTGGAGAAGGATGGGAAAACACATACATTGCTTCCGGGGAAGGATAAGGAGGTGAAGCCAGAAGTTAGCAGCACGATACTTCTCATGAGTGGGAAAGAGCTTCTCACAGAGCTAGAGAAGGATGAAGATCCACAGTTCTTTGTTGTCAGGAAGACGAGAATTGTCCTGACAAGAACAAGAGTGGACGACTTGCCGGAAGAGATTCACGAACTGCTTGGGGATTTTGCTGACATCATCGTGGATGAACTACCTCGTTCGTTGCCACCGATGTAGAGTGTGAGTCACCAAATTGACCTCATACCCGAAGCAAGTCTACTGAATAAGGCAGCGTACAGGTTGACACCTCAAGAGAACGAGGAAGTCAAAAGGAAGGTTCAGGATCTGCAGGACAAGGGACTAGTGAGGGAGAGTCTAAGTCCATGTGTTGTTCCAACAGTACTGAGTCCAAAGAAGGATGGAGGCTGGAGGATGTGTACAGACTCTAGGGTGATAAATAATATCACCATCAGGTACAGGTTCCCATTGTCGAGAATGGACGACTTGATGGATTGCCTAAGAGGGGAAAATTATTTTTCAAAGATAGATCTCAAGAGCGGATATCATCAGATCCGGATGAGAGAGGGAGATGAATGGAAGACAACATTCAAGATAAATGAGGGTTTGTATGAGTGGCTGGTCATGCCATTTGGTTTGAAAAACGCGCCGAGCACTTTTATGAGGCTGATGAATGAAGTCCTGCGGGAATTCATTGGCAAATTTGTGGTTGTATACCTGGATGATATACTAATCTTCAGTAAAACCAGGGAAGAACACTTGAGGTATTTGGCCATTGTGATGAAAATATTACAGCAGGAGAAGCTTCTGATCAATTTGAAGAAGTGTTCCTTCATGCAGACACAACTCATATATCTGGGTTTTGTAATCTCGGCAAATGAATTGAAGATGGATCCTGAGAAGGTTGAAGTAATCAGGAATTGGCCATCACCGAGGAATGTTTTTGAGGTAAGGAGCTTCCATGGTTTGGCAAGCTTCTACAAGAAATTCATTCGGAATTTTAGTGGAATCAGTGCCGCAATGATGGACACTGTGAAGAAGCGGCATAAAGTTTTTCACTGGACAGCCGAGGCTGAAAGAAGCTTCAATCTGTTGAAGTGGAAGATCACCGAGCAGCCAGTGTTAGTGCTGCCTGATTTTCAGAAAACCTTCCAAGTGAAGTTTGATGCCAGTGGGTATGATGTTGGAGGGGTTTTAAGCCAGGATGACAGACCTGTGGCATATTACAGTGAGAAGCTGGATGATGCAAAGCTGAAATACTCCACGTACGATAAGGAGTTCTATGCCATTATACAGACATTGAATAAGTGGAGGCATTACTTGATACCTAAGGAATTTTTTCTGTACAACGATAATTACACATTGCAGTTCATAAGTCAACAGAAGAAGTTGAACCAGAAGCATGTGAAATGGGTGGAATATATGCAGAATTTCACATTCATTATCAAGCACATTTCGGGGACTGCGAACAAGGTGGCTGATGCCTTGAGCAGGAAGTGCTTGTTGCTGCAGGAATTCAAGGTCAAGAATTTGGGTTTTGAAAATCTGAAGGATATGTATGCAGGTGACGCAGACTTTGGCGAAGCATACGAGGCAGCCGAGAACCCAGTTCTCAGGGATAGGAGTCCATGGATTGACTACCTGATCCAGGATGGATTGTTGTTCAAAGGAAATCAATTGTGCATTCCAGATTGCTCTATGAGAGAGAATTTAGTGAAGGAGAAGCACAACGGAGGCTTAGTAGGTCATTTTGGACATGACAAAACATTCGCCAAGATGAGCGAATCGTATTTTTGGCCAGGCATGCAAGAAGATGTTAAGCGATTTGTTGACAGGTGCAGAATATGTCACCATGCAAAGGGATGAAAGCAGAACACAGGGTTCTATCAGTCGTTGCCCATACCTGAGAGGCCATGGGAAGCCATTAGCATGGACTTTGTGTTGGACTTGACGAGAACCCAACGAGGAGTTGATTCTATTTTTGTAGTAGTGGACAGATTCTCGAAGATGGCACATTTCATACCATGTCATAAGACCAGCGATGCGACACACATCGCGAATTTGTTTTTCAAGGAGATCGTGCGATTGCATGGATTGCCGAAGTGCATAGTCTTGGATCGAGATACGAAGTTCATAGGTCATTTCTGGAGGATGCTATGGAAGAAGCTGGGGACTGACTTGGCATTCAGTTCTTCTTACCATCCGCAGACAGATGGGCAGACGGAAGTAGTCAACAGAAGCTTAGGAGACCTGTTGAGAAGCCTTGTGATAGAGCATCACACCAGTTGGGATCAGATTTTTCCACAGGCAGAATTTGCGTACAACGATTCGGTGAATCGAAGTACAGGTAAGAGCCCATTCCAAATTTTGTATGGGACACAGCCGAGAGGAGTTTTTGAGCTCAGGGAGTTAGAACAGGCTGAAACTAGCAGCGCTGAGGCGATGCATGAACTTCACACACAGGTGAAGCAACGGTTGCAGAAGACAAACCAGGAGTATAAGCGTCGAGCCGATCAGAGGAAAAGACAACTTCAGTTTGAAGTTGGGGACATCATTCTAGCGCACTTGAGGAAAGAGAGGTTCCCAAGGGGAACATACAACAAGCTCAAGATGAAGAAAATCGGGCCATGCAGAGTCCTGAAAAAGTTTGGTGAAAATGCGTATGAGCTTGAGTTGCCGGAGGGCATTGGGATATCTCCGATATTCAACATTTCAGATTTATACCCCTACAGGACTGATGAAGCAGACACTGGAACTGAGGAACCTGTGGTCCAGTGGAAAAAGCAGTTACCAGTTGCACAGAAGCCGCAGATGGAATGCATACTGGACAAGAGAGTAGGCAGGAGGACCAGGAGAAAACAGTATTTTGAATACCTGGTGAAGTGGAAGAACCACCCAGTGGAGGATGCCATCTGGGAGACAGAGGCCATCATACACAAGCATGGGCAGACCGTACAGGAGCTCATGAGCAGGAGCCCATGAAATCTTTTGAGCTGAGGAGTATGATGCAGGAGCATCTACGACTTCATCAAGCGAGCCAGCGTGTAGAAAGAGAGGAACAGCTAGACAGCGCCAGCACATACATTTTGAATCACTTTGAAGATTTGTTGCGTCGCCATTTAAATGAAGGCATTCAAAACTAGGCGCACTTGTAATATATTATAGATAGGAAGGCATTTAATAGTTTTAATGTTGTTAGCTAGGAATTAACTGTAGATTAGACAGTTTTACTTTTGAGAGGGAAAACGGAATATAGGCACCCTCCTTTGTAACATTGTATCATTCCAGATTCATTCTGCATTAGCATAGAGAACAGAGCAGAGAGCTTGTGAAGAACCTCCATGTATAGATATTGAATTAATAGGAAGAGCTTTGATTCAAATTCCATGGATGTGTTTGATCTCTGTGTGTTGTTGATATTATGCTTTTGCATGTTTTCTTCTTTTTATGCTTATCTTCTATATGCTGCGTATGTGATTGCATATTAGGTTCGAAACCTGAGGGAATGAGGAGATAGAGTTCCAATTGTTTCTCTTCTTAAGCCATGAGATTCTTGCATAGAGTGCAGTTGAATTCCTCCGCATAGAGTGCGTTGAGGAGGCTAAGCAGTTGATCTTTTGTTCTCTTTTGCTCAGGGTCGTGTTGGGTTGTTTGAGCTGTGCAGGTGAGTGCAGGTCAGGATGGAATCTCAGTAGTAAGCCTGAGAAAAGGAAGGTCGGGTTTTGCTGTGATTGCAAAAGCGCAAAACCTGGAATATTTCAAGCACTGTTGGGAGTGGTTGAAAGTCGGGCACAGGAAGTGCGTGAAATTTCTCTGAAGGAGTAAGAGGAACAAAGCTTAGGAGGGATAGTTCCTTGCAAGTATCGTGGGGACAGACCCAGGAGGAGTGTAAACAGAATTGAGCCTTGGGAGCCAGAGTATTCTCAAGAGGAAGAGAATCGACGACTTGAATTGATTGTGGAGAGTCCCGGAATCCCGCAGACCGCCAGATCACGGAGGATTTGCGAGGGGGTTAACTCGCAGGAGTACGAAGGACCCCATTTCCATCGAGTATCGGCATATCAGAGTTGGCGAGTGCAAGAATTACATGCACGTCAAAATCGCGAATAGCGATTTCCCGATTTAGTGGGAGCCGTCGATCATCGGAGGGACAAGTGGCATGAATCCGGAGTATCGTGGGATCGACATTCAGGGTTTTCAACACCATTGCAACTTTTGTTGTGGATCCACGATCCACGAAGTCCTGAGGTGATGTGGTCGAGTGGGACCCCGAAGAATAGTGGAATACAGGTGGCGTGTTCGTGTGGGGACACTTCGGTACTCAGGGTTTTGAAATACAAAGGCTTGGCATTGCGAGTGGTGATATCCCGAGTGCTGACCGTTGACCATCGGGGATCGAGGCTCAGGAATTGAAGGATCGATATTGCAAGCGTTGAACTCGCGAATGCGCAAGTGCCGATTTCCCGATTTCCGAAAGAGGAGATCGTCAAGGAAATAACTGTGGGTACAGAACTCCCGAGGGAGTTGAAGAGCTTTGACTCTTCAGGCCTAAGAGTGAAGAAGGTCCTGGTGGAGTGACTGCTCACTGAGGGGAAGGTTGCATCATTTGTCTTCTTCATCTGTCAACCCATATTCTTCCTTCTCTATCTCTACATCATCTTCTTCATCTACAGTATACTTTACTAGCCTTCCTCTTGGATCATATCTAACAACAAATGACCAATCCCTCTTACCTAGAACGTTTGAGTAAAAGACTTGTTCACATTGACATGGAAACACATAGCGGTCATTTCTTTTTTCAAAAAATATTTTTTTAATCATCGGAAATCCATTGGCATGTTGAATAATGGTTATCTCATCATCATGTTCATGCATTTGTAACCTATACCATTTGACATCGAACAAAACTAATTTGAAGGAATTAAAGTCACAATCAATTACATCATTCAAAAACCCATAGTATCTATTTTTAGATTCTCGAGGACGTCTATCACTCCTAGAAGAAAAATGAGTGACCTAGAATACTGCAGTTATTCCACTATCATAAGTTTTTCTGGTTTCATCCAACTATTTGATGTGAAATTTACGACCATTGCACCACATAGCCTTGTGGTGTTTCAACTGCAATATGCCAGACATGTAAAATATGCATTGTCAATTAATAATAAACAAATTTATATAACTTGGAAAGTATAATATGAGAAAAGCATACCTACAATAACATTAATATAATATAAAATAACTGAATAAAATGGGTGAATTTGCTTGCCTTTCCATCTTTCAAACAATATGCTAAATCTATTTCCCTTTGCGTAACATCGGGATCTCCATTACAAGGAGCTTATCTAACCAATTCAGATAGCTCTTTCTATGATAACCTACCTCCATGATGTTCTTTACATCTATCAATCCATACCTTCATCCAGTTAAGATTTTTTGCAATGTATAAATGTACTGCATCCCAATCTTGAGCAACTCAACTACATACCTCATGTATTTTCCAAGATCATATATAATTTTTTGGTGTTGTTGTCAAATTCGCTTGGGAGAGACAGAGGTAGAACATACTGTAACAATAAAAATGAATCGTTACTTGTTCAAAACTAGACAAAAAAGTAAAAATATCAAAAAATGTATATGAACAATATATAAATATGAATACTAAATTGATTAATTACCTTAATGAAGGTCTGTAAATCATGTGTTTTTACCCCACCAAAATTACCTTTCTTCGTTAAGATATTCTTTATGTTTGAACAAAAACCTGTGGGAAAATTGATTTTTTGAATGACCTCTTTTACACCATTTCTTTGCTACTCTATTAATAACCATGGAAGGTTATTTTGGTCTCCATCATTATTTGATCAGATTACACTTTGCATTGCATGATTGCCTTCCCAAAAGTCATTACAAATTTTGACAATTTTTTCTTTATCCCTCCTGCCATATATGATTTGCCATAATGTTTTTGTCACATTCTTCCCGATATGCATTGTATCAAATAAATGAACTATTTTTAAGTCCTTATAGTAATGTAACCTCATGAATTGAGTGGTATAACATTTCATTACTTGTGGAATCCCATTATTACTGCCTTCACGTCGACGAAATTGATGAAGCATAAAAAAAATCAAAACAATGTTTATCAAATGCGGTAAAATAAAATGAATAATTAAAAAAAAAAATCAAAACATGATTCCATTTACAATACATAAACAAAATGTGTACCTCAAGGATTAATTTTGTCATATGCCAACTTCCATAGGCAAGGTGTCATTCTTTGTGGTTTTAGTCCAATCTCTTGTTTCCCATTGAAAATATCTTTTTTAGGAGTACGATACTTATGGTTCTTAGAGAGGAAGTGTATATACTCATCAAACACATCCTTTCCTAAACTTTTTGACTGACAATATTTCATCTTAGGACCACAAACTAGACATGCAAATTTACCCTTTGTTTGAAGAACTGCAACAGATGGATTAATGTGAATTATTAATATACAAAATGATTATTTAAACATCATGCATGATATGTTAAATTAATTATATATTATTCAAGCATGTAAAATGGAACGTTACATACCACAAAAATGTGTTAGTCCTAGGGCATCATGAATTGTCCACAAAATTATTCCATGGCATTGAAATCTCTTCTGTCCAATTGGTTTATGGATGTCATACGTAGTGATTCCCTTCCATAACTTTAGTAGCTCATCGATAAGAGGCTTGATATACACATTCATATATTTAACTTGGTACTTACCTAATTGTTTGAAATTACATGAAATTACTACCATGGTATGTATATATACATAAATAAATAAATAAAAGATGTTATGAAAAAAAAGAGAAAAATGATAAATTTGAATTTGAAAAATTAATGTAAACAAATACCTAGAATAATCATTGTCAATATTATGTGCTCCCTCTTTATTGACATCCAAGGAGGAATATTATTGTTGATAACAAAAAAATGCCACACTAAGTAAACAAACTGAAGCTCTCCAAATGGATTAACAGTGTTAGTTGCCAATGAAAGCTTAACATTACGAGTTTCATCGGTAAATTATTGTCATTTTGCAGCAATTTCCTTAAATGAATAGCCATCTGCAGACACCCAAAGAACACCATATTCAATTATCTTTCGTGCATGGTAATCCATAAACTGTGCTATGATTTGGCACCTGAACAATCACTGCAAACATGGAATTATGGGAATATTCCTGAGAACCTTTATAGGGACCATTTTTGTTACTTGATCAATTCGATATCTATTGATACCACATACCAGACATTTTCTTGTTGATGCATGTTGTCTATAATATATAATATGATCTTCAGGACATGCATTTATACTTTGATACTCCATTCCAATGTCTTTCATAATGGCATGTAAATCTCGATATGTGAGAGGTAAAATATTTGAAGAGGGTAATAGAAATTCACCTAACAATCTAAAACATAAAAAATAAATAGTTAATATAAATAATAGTAATTGTAAATATTTCATTTTTATTTTACACATTAATTAACACAAAAAAAATGGGGAAAAGTCAACATTTATGTAGATGTGATGAAACATATTACATACCTTAGGATCTATTTCATACGAGGGTTTGGAAAATGATTCATAACTTTCAAGTTCACCAGCAACAATGTAGTGGAGAGAAGATTTGTTCTTGACCCTTTATAAAGTCGTTTATTTTCCATTTCAATCAGATGTTCATCATAAATAACATCACTATTGTCCCCGTGATCCTCATCTAGATGACTGAATAAGTCTTGGATCATTTGATTTGTCCCACCATCTTGAACTATGTTATTATTGTCATCTACTTCCATGGTATCATTAACTTGATCTTCATTGTCTTCTTCAAGTTCTTCATCTTGTACTACAACATCATTTTTTCTACTACTTGGTGCTTTGTGCATAAAGTTAGGGGGTAAATCTAGCTTTATAATTACAAACAATCATGAAAAATTAGTGCATGTATAAAACAATATAAAATTTTGAGAATACAATAAATATTAAAATAGATAATGAATGTGTATATAGCTAATTACCATGGGATGATATTCATTTGATCCCCCGTCCATGTGCCAATATTTCCTACAATGTTTTTTAGATGTTTCTATTAAAACTCTTTTGGGACGCCTAGTACAACAATTTTTGCAAGGGAAATAACATTTATTGTCACCCTTTTCACCCTCTTTAATTATTTTCCCAACTCTAATGTTTTCTGACATTTTTCCCCACAGACATATACTAAAAAAAATACATGTTTTTTGTTCGCCAAGAATATCGGATTATACCCTTTTTGAAGTGTCGTTATTATAGAAAACTTGTCTCAACATCTGTAAAATGAAACATATTTAAATATTTTATAACGTCGCAATTCCAACAATAGTTGACCAAGTCATAGTTGACTTGGTCAAATAATAGGTGATCATTGGGATGGGGAAAACCTAGTTTCCATAATGTCGCAAGTGCGACAACTATTTTACCAACATCGCAAGAGATACGAAAAATATGATGGCGTGGCAATCGCGACGTCGTCGCAATAACGACATGTGTTTGTATTACATCGCAAGAGTGACGTTATAAGGCAATATGGAGAAAAAAAAAATTCCTCTATTTTTTTATAGTATGGCCAATTTTGTCCATAAAGTTACAAATAGAATGTCAAAATTTTTCCAATATGTACTAGTGAAGGTTTCTCAAGGATTTACAACACCCACTATCCCAACAATAGGGAAACCTATTCCCAACATTTCTCTCACCTATAGAGAATGCTCCACAAGCTTGAAAACATGCTTCTTCAGCACAAACCACCAAGGATTCATTGTGTAACCATAATCTTCAACTTACATTTTATATCCAAGGTATGATGATGGAATGATTGAGTGAATAATTAAATGAATTTGAATTACAATAATTTCCCAACATTATATTTTCATGTAACTATCTTGACACTTGTCACTCTAGAAATTACCCTTGACTCCTGTTGGTTATTTGTTCACTTTCCTTAGGAAATTAGGATAAATTTTTTTCATAGAGCTTATGAATTAGGAACAATATTGTTTTATTCCTTGGATTAATCCCCCCTTGAATTATCCCCTTTTCTCAATCCCTTAGCCCACTTTTTGATGCAGGAGCATCACCAGCAAAGCATGAGTGGAAGATAGCTCAGTGCACTAATCTGCATTTTGAAGTAATAATTTTGAATTAAACGAGGTGTATCATGAAAACATCAAACAATATTTAAATTTAAGAACTTCTTAAATGTTTTGGATCTAGACGATCATGTGAGAGCGATGAAGGATGTATTTTCTTTAATGAAGTTGTGTGCAGTATAGATTCGATGTGTTGATCTTATCTATCTGTCACAAACATTTATTGTAATAAATCATAAGTAGTTGAATGTTTTTATTTCGATAGGATAGCACTAAGGTATCTTGAAGGGAAATATCAATGGGCTCATGTTGTATAAATAAATGTGTTGTTACCCATATGAAGTTGTTGGCATTTTAGTTGTTGATATTTTTTGCAATTCAGTTGATTGGTGTTGAAAAGTATTGTAGCTGAGAGTTGTTGAGAGATGTTGGAGATCATTGTATAAGTCCATGCACATAATAGTTGAACGAATATAACAGAGGATCATTATCCCCAATGTTCGGTGTTTTGTGTCTATCTTAATGAATGAATGGTAGGATTTTTGTTATTTACAATTATTTGTTATTTCTTGTTCTTATGTTATGAATGAATTTACATGGTTGAATGTATGAATCTATGATTATTTAGATAAGTTTCAATTGTTTCTCTTCTATGAGCGAGTGCAAGGTGTGCATAGTGTCTGCAAGGTGTGCATTGACAGAGTCTGTTTTGACTCAGAAGCTCAGAAGAGATAACATGAAACTTATATGTGCTAGGAGTTCATAAGTTGTTGCAAGGTGTGCATAGAGTTGATACTTGCTTAAGTATCGAAGGAATCATTTTGATATGGTCAAAGTGTTGAGGAGAAACAAGTCTAAGAAACATAACCTGGATCCTTTTATGTAGAAAGTGCATGTTGTCCTCAAGGAGTGCGTTGACAGAGTCTTTTTACTCACAAGCTCAGCAGGAGTAGCTCAAGTGTGTTTGTAGAGAAATACTAGTAACTATTGCAAGGTGTGTGCATTCATCCACAAAATAAGTTAAGCTATGGAAGAAAAAGAAGTTGTCGTAGGGAGTGAATAGGGGAAGTTTCTACTAAGTGTCAAAGAGAAACACTCTAAAGAGAAAAATA
Organism: Picea mariana; assembly: GCA_032191745.1. Lineage (NCBI taxonomy): Eukaryota > Viridiplantae > Streptophyta > Pinopsida > Pinales > Pinaceae > Picea > Picea mariana. Next base: position 64,107 of record JASDQU010028082.1, on the reverse strand, counting down.
TTGAAGGAAGAACAAGCTCAGGAGGGAAAGAAATGATGATCCTTTAATAGAGTGGAACCTATTGAATATTCTCCAAATCAATGAGTAAGATGCATCTAGGAGGGAATGAAATCATTCTAGACCATCAGATATGGGATAATTGCATAGAGGATAAACGTGAAGCCTGTCGGCAATTCATGGCTCAAAAGTGTAGAAGTGTTTTAACAAGTGGGTTTGCAAATTCAGTCAGTGATCCTAGTCATTGGATGCAACGAGGATACATGCAGCAGATTATGGAGGCTGGGAGACAGAGTTTTGGATTTTGTTGATCAATTGAAATTTTCGTGAAGTCACGAAGGCCAAAACAAAGATGAAGCATATTTTGGTAGAAAGTGTTTCGGAAGGAAACAAGGCTGAAGGTTGCAATATTTTTGAAGTTGGAGTTATGAAGAGAGATGGCTCATGGTCATAGTTGTGGTCACATTGGAAAAGGAGTCTAGCGTGAGAGCTAGTACTCGCGAATTGGTGTTTCCATAAGCGCCAGAGAGTAGGGTTGCAGGTAACTTGATCATGCAAGTAACATCAAAGGGAACTTCATGTTATTTATTCAGGGTCTATTCAATGTCCTAAAGAGCCAATTTGGCTCAGGTAAATTGAATATCCTTGATTGGGAGTTCACAGAATCCCTAGGAGGGAAGGGGGGCTGCATCAAGTGGTATTGGAGCCTGATTTTAATTTCTGGTAGCATGCACGAGACAAAGAAAATAGTTTGATACCATCAAGTGGTATCAGAGTAACAATTTTCTTGCATACAGAAGGAAAAGGTGAAAAGAAGTAGTCTGATAAC
>JASDQU010028082.1:45369-59749 GCA_032191745.1 Picea mariana | reverse complement strand
TTGAAAAGCTCTGTGCTAAGAGAAGGAAGATCAATCTGAAGGAAGAGGTAAAATCTTAAAGCTTTGTGCTCTAGTAAGGGTAAGATAGTTGGAAATTGTTTCTTCGAAAGTATGAATCCAGGTATGTTTGATAGATTTTTTCCTAGTCTGAAAACTAGGGCACAGTTAGAAGAAAAAAGATTTGATCTGAATAGATTTGATTGAAATAGTGGAAGATATGTTATTCCTGTGCATAGAAAGAATTTTTGGACTAACAAGTGGATGTAGGACCCTAGAAAGATTTTTTTCAGGTTGCAGGTCCATTACTCTGATCCCATTGTGCAGTACAAGAAAGGTTGGGGATCGTTTAAGAGAAAGAGAGGATTGACACTTTGTTATAGTTGTAGAAGACCGATACATCTTTCTAAGGAATGCCCTGGTATCGGTCCTATTTGTATTTGTTGTAAATCTATTGATCATGAGGTTTTAGATTTCCCTAGAATGATTGATAAAGTTGAGAAGATGAACTTGAGACAAGAAAACCATGAAGAAGGTCAAGAAACTAAGGATATGTTAGAGAATCAGACGTAATCAGAGACTATGTTATTATAGCTAAAAGAAATATTGAATGATCACAGAGACATCAGCTTACCAGAGATCTTAAAAGAAAAGAAGTGGATAGAACCAAGTATAGGAGACTTCAACATAGACTATGTCTTGGATGAGGAAACATAGGTGAACATTATTCCAGAAAGTACTTGCGAAATTTTGGGAAAGCCTGCTATGATTCCTTCATTAGGAGCGATAGCCTTGTTTAAAGGAAAGATGGTAATGATATGTGGAATACCTACTCATGTACCTATGATTTCTCATAGAGCATCGACTGAAGAAGACTTTGAGGTCATTAAGTTTGTTGAAAAAAATGCTCCTTTTCACTTTTATTAGGGAAGACTTCGATTGAGAAAGATCAGATCTTGAGGAAAGCAGAGGAAGAGACCATAGAACAGAAAAATAAAGAATTAAGGGACTTCATAGCCGAGAAAATAGAGCAACTAGTACAAGAAAAAGAGGACAAGTTGAATAAATTGAGGGTCAGAGACTTAGATGTCGAAGTTGAAAGAACACAATAAGGCTTAAAGAACCTATTGGTCATAGTTGTGGTCACATTGGAAAAGGAGTCTAGCGTGAGAGCTAGTACTCGCGAATTGGTGTTTCCATAAGCACTAGAGAGTAGGGTTGCAGGTAACTTGATCATGCAGGTAACATCAAAGGGAACTTCATGTTATTTATTCAGGGTCTATTCAATGTCCTGAAGAGCCAATTTGGCTTAGGTAAATTGAATATCCTTGATTTGGAGTTCAAAGAATCCCCAGGAGGGAAGGGGGGATGCATCAAGTGGTATTGGAGTCTGATTTTAATTTTTGTTAGCATGCAGGAGACAAAGGAAATAGTTTGATACCATCAAGTGGTATCAGAGTAACAATTTTCTTGCATACAGAAGGAAAAGGTGAAAAGAAGTACTCTGATAACATCAAGTGGTATTAGATACACCGAGTAGTAGTTGTGCAAAAGAAAAAGTTCAACAAAATTCCTCCTATAAGACGTACAGAGACACCTGTAGAAACTAGAGCTATGAAAAGGGATATGAGAGAACTTCGATCAAGTTTAGATTCCATGGAGATGGAACAAAGGATAGCACCTGATGATGGAGATGTCAGTGATGCAAAGAACAAATAAGTGGAAGTTGAAGAACCCGTAGCAGAGGATGTTGTGGAAGATTTCTTGTTAAAAGCAGTTATTAAGTTAGGAGCTAGAGCGAATATAGACATCGTAATGTATGAAGGAAATTTGGATGAGGAGGAATTTTGGGATTGGATAAGATCCATGGACAAGTATTTCGACTATGAATATGTCGATGAGGAGAAAAAGGTGAAGCACATTGTCACCAAATTAAAAGGACATGCGGTGTTGTGGTGGGATGAATTGGAGGCTGACAGAAGATGCAAAGGTAAGAAAAACATTAAGAGTTGGGATAGAATGGTAGCCAAGCTAAAGACTAAATTTGTACCCAAGGATTACCAGATAAATTTGTTCAAGAAGTTGTAGAACCCAAGACATAAAAAAATGACTATGAAAGAGTACAAAGAGGGGTTCTACAAACTGAACATCAGGGCTAGACAGAGAGAAAAGGATGATGAAAAAGTCGTTAGGTATTTTAATGGCCTAAGATATGAAATTCAGGACGAAATCATGATGATGATAGTAAGAACAATGGAGGATACTTATCAGATTGCACTAAAGATAGAGGATAATTTGGCCAGAAAGCAGAGCTAACAAAGAAAAGGAAGAATTACAAACATAGGCAAGGGAATTGCCCATTATAAGGCATGAAAGCCCAAGGTTGAGAATGAAAAATCCGATAGTCACTCTGAAAGAGGAGGAAGTTCCCGAGGGAGACAAAATGGTGGAAGAAACATTTTTCCTTGAGGAAGAGGAAGAGGCATAGGAGTAAAAGTGAAGTGTTATGCATGTGGAAATATGGGACACATGTCTTGGGAATGCCCTGAGAGAAAGAAAGAAGGAGGAGGTGAGGCTCAAATTTTAGAAGCACAGAAGAGGAATGTTGAAGTAGAAAGTGAAGAATATGGGACATATTTGGTGACGAAGAAGGTTCTTTTGAAGCAAGAGCTAGAGGTTGAAAAACCAGTGTAGAGGAACAGTTTGTTCAGAACAACTTGCAAGACTAAGGATAGAGTTTGCAAGGTGATAATTGATAGTGGGAGCACTAATAACTTAGTATCCAAAGATATGCTGGAGAAGTTGGAGCTGGAGACAACTACACATCTGACATCATACAAAGTCTCATCGATGCAGAAAGGTCATCAGGTAATGGTAACTAAACAATGCCTTATTGAATTTAAAATAGGAGGATATACAGATGAGATTCTGTGTGATGTGATTCCCATGGATGTATGTCATGTTCTGTTGGGGAGACCATGGAATTACGATAGAAATTTCATTCATGATGGGAGAAAGAACACTTATACTTTGGAGAAGAGTGGTAGGACACACATGTTGTTTCCAATTGAGGAAAATAAATTAAAGGAAGAAGCTAGCACAAGTATACTTCTCATGATTGGGAAGGAACTCCTGAGTGAAGCTAAGAAGGAATGAGAGATGGAGTTTGAAGTGGTGAGGAAACCCAGATTTGTCCTTAAAAGTAAGTCTATGGATGATCTACCTGAGGACATCCATGAGATGTTGGAGAATTTTTATGACATAGTAGTGTATGAGTTTCCAAGCTCATTGCCACCTATCAGGAGTATTAGCCATCACATTGATCTAATACCAGGAGTGAGTCTATCAAATAAAGCCACATACATATTGACACCTCAAGAGAATGAGGAGGTAAAGAGACAAGTCGAGTGTTTGATGGAAAAAGGTTTGGTCAAACAAAGCTTGAGTACATGCATGGTACGAATTGTGTTAAGTCCAAAGAAGGATGGAGGATGGAGAATGTGTACAGACTCAGAAGCCATCAACAAGATCACCATCAGGTACATATTTCCTTTACCCAAGATGGATGACTTAATGGATTGTTTGAGTGGAGTGAATTATTTTTCAAAGATATATATTAAGAGTAGATATCATTAGATAAGAATGAGAGAAGGTGATGAGTGAAAAACAACCTTCAAGACAAATGAGGGATTGTATGAATGGCTTGTTATGCCATTTGTCTTAACAAATGCGCAAGGTACTTTTATGCGATTGATGAATGAAGTATTGAAATATTTTATTGGTAAGTTTTTGATTGTATGTCTAGATGATATACTAATCTTCAGTAAAATTGAAGAAGAGCATTTGAGACATCTAACATTAATGATGAGAATATTGCAGCAGGAGAAGCTCCTTATAAATTTAAATAAATCCTCTTTCATGAAAACATAACTCATTTATTTGGGTTTTGTAATCTCTTAAAATGAATTGAAGATGGATCCAAAGAAGGTGTTGTCCCTTGAACAAATTTTGCGATAACGTTGGTCGTGTTTGACCATTTTTTTGACTTCGATAGGATGATCGAAGACTGAGTGTTCGGGTGAAGCAGAGATTGAAGAATCTTGCCTCTTTTTGTGATATTTTTGGGTTTTAGGGTTTATGTAAAGGGTATGGGATATCGGCCCATGGGTCTTACCCATGTTTAGTCCCCTTTTTTAATGTATAAATAAGTAACAAGGAATTTCAAGAAGTAGTTCTGGTTAGCTATGTGCAAAGATTAAGTGGTATTTGGCTTAGTACATGAATATGTTAGGGCTTGCAGAGCTAAGTGAAAGTGTTTTGTAAGTGCTTTGTGCATAGACTCTGTAAAGGCTCAGTTCTTGTATCTAACTCGGGGAAGGAAGATCTGGTGAGGTGTACGCAAATCCTCTATCCTAGGTAGAGCTGGCTTTGTGGCTTGGTGCATGTAAAGAGATTGTAGAGACTAATAAAGAAGAGAAGAAGAGTTGGTGGACATAGCCCCACACTAGGGTGAAACATGTATATCCTGTGTCGATGTGCTTTGTGTTATGTTGTTTATGTATTTAATTTCTTAATACATTGATGCTTAGTGCTTTATATATGAATGAATGCTAGATCTACTCTGATGTTATGTGCTAATGGTTAGATATGCTCAGATCATGAGTAATACTGCGTTGTTCTGTTATCAGGGTTTGATCTGCAATGTGAATAAATGGTCAAAGACTAATGAATTTTAATTTTTAATTTCTCTATTAAGTAGTTTGATCATAGATCTGTGTCCCAACTATGTTGCAAACACCTAAGTCTTGCAACCCCCCCTGCCTCTACCTCGGGTGAGACTTCATCTGCTTCGCAGGTGCTTCCAAAAGGCTCGATAGTTAAGGTTTTGTTGGTGTGTTGTTGAAGCATTGAACTCTGGGTCTTCCCCTGTACCTACAAATGGTTCTGTTTCTAGGACCTGAAGCTATGATTTCTAGGAACTGAAGAAAAGAGAAATCTTTGTTTGTATATCTGTTGTTGTAGTGCACAATATTCTACTTGACTTGAAAATCTCTGTGCTAAGAGAAGGAAGATCAATCTGAAGGAAGAGGTAAAATCTTAAAGCTTTGTGCTCTAGTAAGGGTAAGATAGTTGGAAATTTTTTCTTCGAAAGTATGAATCTAGGTATGTTTTATAGATTTTTTCCTAGTCTAAAAACTAGGGCACAGTTAGAAGAAAAAAGATTTGATCTGAATAGATTTGATTGAAATAGTGGAAGATATGTTATTCCTATGCATAGAAAGAATTTTTGGACTAACAAGTGGATGCAGGACCCTAGAAAGATTTTTTTCAGGTTGCAGGTCCATTACTATGATCTCATTGTGCAGTACAAGAAAGGTTGGGGATCGTTTAAGAGAAAGAGAGGATTGACACTTTGTTATAGTTGTAGAAGACCGAGACATCTTTCTAAGGAATGCCCTGGTATCGGTCCTATTTGTATTTGTTGTAAAGCTATTGATCATGAGGTTTTAGATTGCCCTAGAATGATTGATAAAGTTGAGAAGATGAACTTGAGACAAGAAAACTGTGAAGAAGGTCAAGAAACTAAGGATATGTTAGAGAATCAGACAGAATCAGAGACTATGTTATTATAGCTAAAAGAAAGATTGAATGATCATAGAGACATCAACTTACCAGAGATCTTAAAAGAAAAGAAGTGGATAGAACCAAGAATATGAGACTTCAACATAGACTATGTCTTGGATGAGGAAACATAGGTGAACATTATGCCGGAAAGTACTTGCGAAATGTTGGGAAAGCCTGCTATGTTTCCTTAATTAGGAGGGATAGCCTTGTTTAAAGGAAATATGGTAATGATATGTGGAATACTTACTCATGTACATATGATTTCTCATAGAGCATCGACTGAAGAAGACTTTGAATTCATTAAGTTTGTTGAGAAAAATGCTCCTTTTTCACTTTTATTAAGGAAGACTTCGATTGAGAAAGATCAAATCTAGAGCAAAGCAGAGGAAGAGGCCACAGAACAGAAAAATAAAGAATTAAGGGACTTCATAGCTGAGAAAATAGAGCAACTAGTGAAAGAACAAGAGGACAAGTTGAAGAAACTGAGGGTCAGAGACTTAGATGATGAAGTTGAAAGAACACAATAAGGCTTAAAGAACCTATCCATGCAGGAGAGAAGAGAACCTACCCCAGAAGTAGTAAGAGAAGAGATATTTCATGCAAAACTTTTGAGAGAACATCAAAAGTGAAAAGTTACTATGCTAAGAGAAGATAAGAATATGGAAAGAGGAATTCAGAAAATCAAATCACAGGGAAGAAGGCCAGAAAACTCAATAAGAAGAAATCTAAGTTAGAAATACTGCAGGTGGTTCCAATGAAGACTTTGTATAAGGAAGGCTTGCACAAATTGAACATAGTCGGAATAGCAGAACAACGCAGAATGGCACTTCACCATGACGAAGCTATATGACTGTTGGAGGAGTCCCGACCATTAGAACGATGCTCTAGAATGGTTAGAAACATAGTTATTACCGAAAATATCACCATGAGACCATTAAGACCATGCCATAATGGATGGAATCGTATTGATTAAGGCATTTAAACCCATTGGAGGAATCTATTACGATGTTTTTTATTTAATTCATTGAATGCTTCACCAAGGACACTTTTGCAAATTCTGATTATCTGAGCTAATAGAGAACTGATTGCTATTCACGTTGTGCTTTTGAGACCTCACCACCCATTTTTCTTACCTTGAGTGTATGTTTGCCTACCCGAGCTATTTGACCATGAGTGTGTATGTCTAGTGAACGTAGCGCGGTAGAGAAGTCTGTGGAGGAGATCCAAATAGACCTTCTGGTTGAGAAATATATGTCCTCTGGAGTACAAGCCTCATCGATGCAAAGATTGCAAGAATCCCCCTCGATTGGACATCGATCTGGACCATCCCGAACTATGAAAGAGAAAATAAGCAAGCACCGCGACAACCTGGCGAACGCAAAGCTAATCCCATAGGTCTTGCCTTACTACATCCCACCTTTGGCTGGTGCAGTTAGTCACGACAGCGTATCGCATGACTTTGAGTACACGCTCATCACTGCGTACCTCCCGAAGGGGATACGCACATTCGAACTGTAGCTAGGACTGATCCATGATATTAAGATCAACAATTTCAACCTCAGTGATAGAAATAATTATGTGATTCTTGCACCACATTGTTACCTGACGAAGATGACTAGGAAGAAGTTGAAGATAGTTCCTCTTCTAGGGATCAAGGAGATTGTGAGGTCCACGATCCACAATGTCATGAAGATACCTCACTAGGTAGACATCAGGAGGTTAATGCGTACGTTAAACTCCTCCTGTCGTGCTACCGTGGAGGTTATCTCTAGTTATATAGGTGCGTCACTGTGGATCTGGAGCTAATCCACATGATCACTAGATTAAGCATGCAGGGACCAAACCCTCACCAGTTCTATCCAAGGAAGGTTGCATATCTCTCCCTAGAGCAATGTATAAAAGAAACCTACGACGATGTAGAGAAGGGGAAGTGAGGCTACAAGGTGGCCTCCATCCAATATGGTGCAATGTGCCTAGCTTGTCAATTGATTATTGGCAAGCTCATCAGAAATAACTGACTAACACAAGTTACAGGATTGATCATCAACCTCGTATGTAAGTGCATCAAGGGCATGCAAATGAATTGGGCAAGCTACCTCATCAATGAGTTGGAGAAGGAATGTTGTGAAGTGCAGGACCAAGGATATGAATTTGACTTTAGCTGGTTACTCATTCTCATAGCATTTGTTGCTTGGGAGATACTAGATGGAGTGAAATTCCCATAAGTTGATCCATAAGAACCATTGGCCATGAGGTTCACCACCTTGTGGTACAGGCGATATGGAAAAGTAGTGGCAGCCGAATTTTTTCTTCCACACCTACTACCTACGGCTCACACATGACATTGAATCCTTCCCCCTAATGACTCCAAATACACTCCATACATTCAGGCCACTCATGAAGTTGTGTACAAACCGACACTTCATATATATATCCACGTGTGGGGATGAAAACAAGGAGCTGTAGTCTTACTATAAATTGACTGAGGAAGATATAGAGGAGATAACCAAGGAATGGCCTGCAAAATTCCTTATACTAGTTGGAGATGTAGAAATCTCCAACCTCGACCTCATTGGAATTCCTGTGGTAACTAGGACTGAGTGTGATGGACTAAGAAACGATAAGAAAAAGAAAAATAAGGAAGAAGTTCAGGAGATAAACAACACATCGGAGGAATATGCACCTGAATCACCTGGAGGATGAGGAGGTGACGAAGAAAAACAAGAAGAGGGAGGGGAAGAAGACAAGAGAGAAGAGGGTGAAGTGACACCACTGAAAGATCCCATTACAGAGGCCAAGACATCAAATAAAAGGAAGGCTTATCCAAAGAAAATCTCAACACTGAAGAAGTCACGAGCCAATAATCCTTAGTCGTAGAATGTGCTCATAGTGTATGATATTGACCTCATCATCGTAGTTGTAGCAGATGCTTCAGAGGATATCTTGCAGTGAAATGAAGCAAAATAGGAGACAATGTATGACAGAATTGAGGCAAAGCTGAAGGGGGTACAACAATATCTCTATTTGATTCGTACAGTGTCTACTGCATCGTCATCATTAGAAGCTGTAGAATTGGGGGATGAGCCCACCCAACTATGAAGGATAACAGATGATACAGAGGCTCACCTTTGTCAAGTACAGGAATAAAAAGAGCAGGCTACAGAGGCCTTGAAGAAAGAAAAGGAGGAATCCCTAGAGCAACGTCAGGTTGAGCAAGAAGAGAAAGATGACCTTAGAGAAAATTTTGAAGAGGACAGAGAGTAGATCCAGAGAGAAAAATACCAGTTGATCATAGAGAATATTGTGGTTAGAGAAGAAGTCACTAGAGAACTTTGCTCTATGCCAGGATTGGCTCAAATGAAAGAAGAGATAGCTAAGATCCAAGTGGGGAAGCTCATTGAGGCCATTTAGTAGATTCAAGCAAGAGTAGCAGAGTTAGAACTGCAAGCAGTGTCAAGTAGTCCGTAAGAAGTGCGATATCAAAGGGAAGAAACTACCAGGAACGCATTCAAAAAAATCAAGGTGTTGGATTTAAAATGTAAGAAACTCAGTAACCAAAGCACACAGACCTATAAGAGCCTAGAAGAAGACCCGGAGCTAAGGATATTGGAGGAAAAACTCCAGGAGGCGATGCAACAGGTGTCATTCATGCAATCACAACTGAAGTAGCTTACAGTCATTGAGAATATGCAGAGATCACAGAAGCAACACACAGTTCAATAGCAGGTCACTTCTATAGAGAGCAGAGTGATGGAGGTGACATAACGACTCCAGCTGGTGTAGGATGAATCCTGCTCTCTCATTGAATAAATCGAGGGACAAGGATCACATATGGAATAGGTGGTCGCAACAGTGGAACAACACCTGGAAGGGCCTGTCACTAAGCAAGTCATTCAGGAGTTCTTCGAGTTGGAGCCTCTGGCGAAGTAGCAATTTGAGGTATCTGGAGCCAAGCTCAAGGCCTTTGAAGTAGTGTTTCCTAAATCAGAGTGACTTGAGATGAGTCACATGTGAGCGTTAGGGGCTTGTTGGCCCTCGAACAAGTTTTGGGAGAATGTTGGTCGTGTTTAACTAGTTTTGGGACTTCGACAGACTGGTCGAAGATGAAGAGCCTAGGAAAAGTGGAGATCGTGGGATCTCGCCCCTTTTTGTGGGATTTTTAGGTTTTAGTGTTTATGTAATGGGTATGGGATGTCGGCCCATGGGTATTACCCATGTTTAGGCCCCTTTTGTAATGTATAAATAAGTAGCTAGGCATTGTAAGAAGTAGTTCTGGTTAGCTATGTGCAAATCCTAAGTGGTATTTGTCTTAGTGCATGAATATGTTAGGGCTTGCAGAGCTAAGTGTAAGTGTTTTGTAAGTGATTTGTGCACAGACTATGTAAAGGCTCAATGCTTAGATCTAACTCAGGGAAGGAAGATCTGGTGAGGTGTGCATAGATCTTCTATCCTAGGCAGATTTGGCTTTGTGGCTTGGTGCATGTATGGAGGATGAAGAGACTAATAAAGAAGAGAAGAAAAGTTGGTAGACGTAGCCCCACACCAGGGTGAACCACGTATATCATGTGTCGATGTGCTTTGTGCTATGTTGTTTATGCTTTTTATGTATTTAATTTCTTAATCCGTTGATGCTCAGTGTTATATATATGAACGAATGATAGATCTACTCTGATGTTATGTTCTAATGGTTAGATATGCTTAGATCATAAGTAATACTGCATTATTTTGTAATCACGGTTTGACCTGCGATGTGAATAAAATTCAAAGACTAATGAATGTTAATTTCTAAGCTCTCTGTTAAGTATTTTGATCACAGATCTATGTCCCAGCTAGGTTGTAGACACCTGAGTCCTGCAACCCCCCTACCTATACCTCAGATGATACTTCATCTGCTTCGTAGGTGTTGCCAAAAGGTCCAGTATTTAGGGTCTTGTTGATGCATTGCTAAAGCATTGAACCCTGGGTATGCCCCTGTGCCAACTATAGGTGAAATCAATCAAATAATGGCCATCTCCAAGGATCATATTTGAGGTGAGAGGATTCCATGGATTAGTGAGTTTCTATCGAAAGTTCATCATAAATTTCAGTGAAATTTGTACACTGGTGATGGATATGGTGAATAAAAGACACAAGTATTTTAAGTGGATAGAAGAAGCTGAGAAAAGATTCAATATATTGATGGAGAAGATAACAGAACAACCATTTATGGTGTTTCCATATTTCGGGAAGACATTTCAAGTAAGATGTGATGCGAGTGGAGTTGCAATTGGAGCAGTATTGAGCCAAGATAATAGGCTTGTTGCATATTTTAGTGAGAATTTGAATGATACTAAGAAGAAGTACTCCATGTATGATAAAGAGTTCTATGCTATAATTCAAGCCTTGAAGAAATGGAGGTACTACCTTGCTCCAAAAGAGTTTGTTTTGTATAGTGATAATCAAGGTTTACAATTCATAACTAGACAAGAGAAGTTAAACCAAAGACATGCTAAGTGGATAGAGTTTATTCAAAATTTCACTTTTGTCATTTCACATATTTATGCTATGCTAACAAATTTGTTGATGCATTGAGTAGGAGATGTTTGATTCTGCAAGAATTTCAAGTAAAAAGCTTGGGGTTTGAACACCTGAAGGAGATGTATTGTGATGATCCAGATTTTAAAGAGGCATATGAAGCATGTGAAAATTCCATGCTCAGAGACAAAATCCAGTGGGAAGAATGTCTTATTCAATATGGATTATTATTTAAAGATTGTTAGTTGTGCATACCAAAGTGCTCGATGAGAGAGAATATGTTGAAGGAAAATCATAGTGGAGTTATAGTAGGACATTTTTGCCATGAAAAGACATTTTCACAATTGAATAGTTCATACTATTGGCCAGGTATGAGGGAAGAGGTGAATAAATTTGTAAACGGATGTAATATTTTCCAGTATGCAAAAGGAAAGCGACATAATATTGTATTGTGTAATATACCAGATATAAAATGTATGCAAAACAGAAATAAAATGCTAGTAATGGCATAATAACAACAATATAACTAGAACATTCACCACAATAACATTTAAATGATATGAGAATAATAACAGAAATAACACTTTGAATCTGAAAGAAATGTTCAAGGGCCTCTTTGAGGGGGAAACCTCCAGTTGAGAAGAGCTCTATTACAATAATATCCAAGCTAGGGTTCTCATACCCTAGACTCCTATTTATACTAAAAAGAAGCATCTAGAGGAGGAACCTTATAGAAGTGGAAGCTTCTATTAGGTCTTCTTACATCTGCCTTATTCTATTTTATTGAAAGGCCTTATTAATATTGACCTTTATTACATCTGAATATATTTTTATACCTATGTGCGGGTTAGGACCCTAACATTTCAACCCCCTTAAAAAATAGCCTTGTCCTCAAGGCTTGAGATGAGGAAATTGTTGCAGAATGGTAGTTGGTTCGCAAGTGGTATCTGCTGGATTTGTATCTTTCCACTGGACTAGCACTTCCTTGATGATTCTTTCACATAGGCAATGCTCATGCTAGTCCAAAACTACTTCTGATTGTAGCCAAATGGACCCTTCTTTATCTAACTCTGGAAGGTTGGTTTGAATTTGGCACTTAGCTCCAATCACATTCTTTAATCATGAAACATGAAAAACAGGATGTAACTTTGAATGGCTGGGAAAAGATAACTGATAGGCTACTTGTCCTGCACCTTTGAGAACAGTATAAGGACCATAAAATTTGGGTGCTAGCTTCTGATAATGCTCGACCTTGAGGGAAGTTTGCTTGTAAGGTTGTAGTCGAAGAACACCTGATCCCCTTCTACAAATTGACGTTCAAAGTGATCTTGATCTGCTTGTTGCTTCATGTGATTCTGTGCCATGACCAAATTCACTTTGAGGGTATGGAGAATAGCCTCCCGAGCTGTAAGTGTTAGGTCAACCGCCTGGACCTTCGAGGCACACGGTAAGTATGAGAGAACTAAAGGTGGCTTCTGTCCATATACTGCTTCAAAAGGAGTCATGCATGTAGTTGTATGGTATGAAGTGTTGTACCACGATTCAACTAGGGGTAACCATTGAGCCCACTGATTTTGATTTTCTAAGGAAAAACACCTCAAATATGTTTCCAAACACTTGTTGACAACTTTTGTTTGGCCATCATTCTGGGGATGATAAATTTTTCTAATATGCAATTCAGTGCCTTGTATCTTCAATAGTTCTTTCCAAAAATTGCTTGTGAAAGTTGGGTCGCGATCGGAAACAATAGTGTGTGGCATGCCATGAAGATTGAAGACCTGATCCATGAAAATTTAAGCCACTGTGGATGTTGTAAATGGGTGTTGAAGGGCACAAAAATGAGCATACTTGGAAAGGCGATCAACAACCACCATGATGATAGATTTATTTCCCGATTTGGTTAAGCTGGTGTTGGAGCCGGAAGTCACTCCTGGATTGCTTGCAGGAGTAGAGCCCGACGCCCATCAGTTTAATGTCACGATTTGTTTAAAGGGGTGATCAAATGGAGAAAAACTCAGAACAGTATCATCTCAACTCAGAAACTAGGACAAGTATGCATAGACGAGTGAGGTCATGATAAACTTCAAACAATGAGTTGCAATAAAGGGTGAGTAGGAGGAAGACTTCCATGAGAAGAGTGCAAAAGTCTGTCATAAACATTCGGTTTGTGACAGACTGGAGAAGATAACATCCAAACGCAAAATCCTTTTACATTCAAACACAGATGCCAGAGAATACAATAATTTCACAAAAAATCCTTTATCATAACAAAATCGCAACAATCCACGCGAATCCTTTGACTGTGAACTCTCTGGCATGAGATGAAACATAGATGGAAAAGAAGAACTGTTTTTCATAAACCAAGAAGTCTCAAACACAGATACATTACCAGGAAACCAGAATGTTTATTGAAACTTTACAGTAGGGAGCTTAGCTCAACCATCGATAGATACAAAAATGGCGAAAATGCCTTCATATACTCAAACTAGCAACAACAACGAATTTGAGACGTAGAATTAAAAGCTTTGCGTCTGCATGGATTCTGACAATCTGCAGCCGCAATATTTGAATGGTCGTGCCACTTATGGAAGACACGATCAATATTCTGAAAGTTTCATCGGTGAATCGACATGCCTTTAATTCATTTTCGGACTCTCCCATTATGGCGAAGGTGATGTCTAACCACCACCAACCACTTCAATAACTGCTTCGTCAGGATTGAGAATGGCCCGGCCAACTCAACGCCTTTGGGATGTGGAGGGCCTCATGTGCTACCACCTGGACTAACTGAATAGCTTGAAGGATGGATATGGAGGCCAACACGAAAGGTGAGGCTCGGCAACGGAATGATGGGGTCGGACCACAGGGGCGAAGCCTGAAAAGATGAGAGGGCGAGAGATATTACAGGAAAGACACATGTCAAAAGGAATGAGCGGAGTAGGCTGGAAGATGGACGTGATGGGTGATTTTGCTGGGAGGCTGACGTGGAGGGAAAGGGACACGTGGTGGGTGGTGAGTGGACGATGAGACAGGGAAAGGGCCATCTGGACAAAAGAGTGGAGGAGGATAGATGACACATGGCAACAGGGGAAGGTGGTTCTGGAGGATGACATGACGGGAGAAGGGCTCATGTTGGCTAAACATAGAGAAGCTGGAAAGGACAAGACTACCCAAGCGCTGTTGATCCGGGTGCATCGATCTGGACCGTCGGAAAGCTGCGTCTAAGATTCCGGACCCCCCCCCC
>JASDQU010028082.1:23018-41131 GCA_032191745.1 Picea mariana | reverse complement strand
GGGTGCAATGTTTGGGAGTCATTGCACCCTCCTGGAGTCAAAAGAATAGAGGTCATGATAGGCTCGGGTGACTTCCAGTCCTAATTCTTCCATGACAGTTTTGGGCATGAGGTTGTGAGAGGCTACTGAATCCATCAAATAGTTGTGCAGTACCTTATCATGTATGTTCAGGGAGGTGTTGAAGGGAGGGGATGAGTCATCTCTGTCTTCCACCATGGGGCCTAGGATAACTGTTGGTTTTTCATCTTGGAGGTTTATGAAGTTTAAGGAGGGGCCTGAGGCTTCAGATTTAAAAAAGGTCAGAGAAACACTGTTTGAATTCTCCATGTTTAATTAGCTCGGTGAGGGGTACAGGGATTCTGATATTTTGAACCTCATGCTCGAAATTAAAAGAAGGTGTAAGCTTTGGAATTTCTCTAATCTCAGGAACATGATTTTGGACAATGGGAGAGAGGGGTTGGGCCTTCCTACCACTGTAAGCATATGCTGCCTCATCAATAGGCTTCTCTGCGCTAGTGGAGTGCTCCAGAACATCAGGTGTTGCTGCCTTCTTGTCGGATCTCAGGTTATACCTACCTCGACCACTGCTAACCTTGTCTCCTTTTCTCAATTCATTCAGCTGACTATTCATGAGAGACTCCTCGTATGCTACCTAAGTTAGATGAGGGAAAGGGGGAGTGACTTATAAACAGTGGATTTTAGGATCCGGCTTGTATGTTTCTCCTTCTTCTTCATCAGCCACAAAATTGTTCTGTAAGGGAGCCTGAATTCTTTGGTCGTCTCTGTCTCTTTCCTTCTCTCTGTGCATAGTTGGAGGAGCAAAATTATTTGGCCTTCTGAAACCCGATTTGTTCTCGATGCTCTGAGGACCCTTGTTCATTTGTTTCCTTTCCACTCTCAATCTCTCCATTTCTTCTTTCAGAAAGTTCATCACCTGGGCCAACTCATTTACTTGAGGGTGGGGTAGTGATGGGTCGAAAGTTGAGGCTTCTGATTTTCCCTTTCTTCTGTCTGCATCGGCCCTGCTTCTCAGTCTATCAGCTACAAATATGTTNGGTCTCTGAGGGCTTTATCTCTGCAAGAATTTTGTTATACATTTTATTGAATCTTTTGGAGAAGTCAGAGACCAACTCTCCTTCCATCTTCTTCAGAGACCCAAACTCTATCATGTAATATATGTAATATTTCCTATCTCCCCACTGTCTTAGGAAAACAATATCCAGGGCTTCAATTCCAGCAATAGATCCAGGGGCCAGTCCCCTGAACCACTTCCTCACCTCACCATCTAAGCTCTGAACAAAGACTCTCATCCAGACATCTTCATTTTCAATGTTCAGATTGTCTGCATAACTATAGAAAGAAGCTAGGTGCTCTTCTGCAGTTATGTCTCCTTCCCCAGTGAACTTGGGCATGTACTTCAAGTAGTCTCCAGCAGGGAGAGGATTCATAGGATGGGGTAGAATTAAGGGAGCATATCTAGCAACAACTATGGAATCCATTCTATTCGGAGGGGGATTAGCACCAGCCATAGGGATATTAGGTGGAGGAGAACTTGGAGGAGAAGGAGTGTGAACGAGAGATGTAGGAAAAGAGGTCCTCGAAGGGGATGATGGGAAAAACAGAGAGAGGTCCAAGGGACTTGAATGTGCAGTTGCTTCTCTCCGTGCAACAGTAGTAATAAAAGGAGGGGTGGTGAAACCTTCTGAGGCCTGAGGTCTGTATTAAGGGAGGGGGGAGTGACAAGGATCTCTCCCTATGATACTAGACCAGGAGGAGAAAACTTAGCAGGAACACTCCCAAAATTCAGAAAACGGGAAACCTCAGAGAGAGGGCGACTAGGAAGTTGAGAATAAGAAAAAGGAGCTCTTACGGAAGGAGGTGGTGAAATACTTGATTCAGAGGAGAAGATTTCTCCTTGAGGAGCCTTTCCTTTTCTAAGAATCGCCTCCGGATTATCTTTAGTTGTAGCCAGAGGCAGTTGTGGATGGGACCGCATGTGTCTGCCGCCGGAAGCCACAACTAATCCAACGGGTTCGCCGCAATGGAGTCGTCACAATGGAGTCGCCAGGTGCATAGTAGCAATCTTCAAGTTCTGATTTTTGATGCACCTTCAGAGTCAGCTTAATCTTTTTCGTTCAATCTCGGGGAAAATATTCAACTTCGTCCCCAGCAACGGCACCAGAAATGTTGGAGCCAGAAGTCACTCTTGGATTGCTTGCAGGAGCAGAGCCCGACTCCCATCAGTTTAATGTCACGATTTGTTTAAAGGGGTGATCAAATGGAGAAAAACTCAGAACAGTATCGTCTCAACTTAGAAACTAGGCCAAGCATGCATAGACGAGTGAGGTCTTGATAAACTTCAAACAGTGAGTTGCAATAAAGGGTGAGTAGGAGGAAGACTTGCATGAGAAGAGTGCAAAAGTCTATCATAAACATCTGGTTTGTGACAGACTGGAGAAGATAGCATCCGAACACAAAATCCTCTTACATTCAAACACAGATACCAGAGAATACAATAATTTCACAACAAATCCTTTATCATAACAAAATCACAACAATCCACGCGAATCCTTCGACTGTGAACTCTCTGGCATGAGATGAAACATAGATGGAAAAGAAGAACTGTTTGTCATAAACCAAGAAGTTTCAAATACAGATACATAACCAGGAAACCAGAATGTTTATTGAAACTTTACAGTAGGGAGCTTATCTCAACCATCGATAGATACAAAAATGGCGAAAATGCCTTCATATACTCAAACTAGCAACAACAACGAAATCGAGACGTAGCATTAAAAGCTTTGCGTCTGCATGGCTTCTGACAATCTGCAGCCGCAATCTTTGAATGGTCATGCAACTTATGGCAGACGCAATCGATCTTCTGACAGTTTCATCGGCGAATTGACGTGCCTTTAATTCATTGTCGGACTCTCCCATTATGGCGGAGGCGATGTCTAACCACCACCAACCGCTTCAATAACTGCTTCGTCGTGATTGAGAATGGCCTGGCCAAATCAGCGCCTTTGGGATGCGGAGGGCCTCCTATGCTACCACCTGGACTAACTGAATAGCTTGAAGGATGGATATGGAGGCCAACGCGGAAGGTAAGGCTCGGCAATGGAATGATGGGGTCAGACCGCAGGGGCGAAGCCTGAAAAGATGAGGGGGTGAGAGAGATTACAGAAAATACACATGTCAAAAGGAATGAGTGGAGTAGGCTGGAAGATGGACATGATGGGCGCTTTTGGTGGGAGGCGGACGTGGAGGGAAAGGGACACGTGGTGGGTGGTGAGTGGACGATGAGACAGGGAAAGGGCCATCTGGACGAAAGAGTGGAGGAGGACAGATGACACACAATAGCAGGGGAAGGCGGTTCTAGAGGATGAAATGATGGGAGAAGGGCCTGCACTGGCTAAACAGAGAGCAGCTGGAAAGGATGAGACTACCCAAGTTCCATTGATCCGGGCGTGTTGATCTGGACCGTTGAAAAGTTGCATCTACGATTCTGGACCCCCCCCCCGGGCTTAAAGGTAGAAAGGCAGGGGGGTTCAGAATTACCTTTATCACCATTGATCCAGGTGCACTGATATAGATCGTTGAAGAGATGTGCCCGCGATTTTGTACACCCCCCCCGCTTAAAGGTAGAAAGGCAAGGGGGGTCCGGAATCCAATATGAGTCGTTGATCCTGGCACATGAACCGTTTCCGCTCGAACTTGCTCGTTGCTTACCACGCACGCATTATCACCCAAAACTTAGGACAAGTGGGTTTTTAACCCATTCTTTTGCATTCTAACCCGCGTACAAGAAATATTGCTAACATCTTGTAATAAAATCCATAGAGATATCCTTCCAAATAGCAGGTGGAATCATGAGCAGTTGTAGTGTGCCTAGAGATTTGACTGTTTCTCCCTTGTTGCATTGACATGCATCACATTCAGCTACAAAATTATGAATGTCTTGTTTCATACCATCCCAGAAAAAGGAACGTTTGACCCTGTCATAGGTTTTGGTGAACCTAGAGTGCCCTGCTGTGGGTGTAGCATGAAGATCAAAAAGTACCGTGGATTTAATCTTAGATTGTTTAATTAAATACAAATAGCCTTTGTATCAAAGTTCATCATGGAGCCAAGAGTACCCTAGGGAAGCTGGAGCATTGGAATGCAATTGTTGGATCAACTGTGAACTTTTGGGATCTTGTAGCCATTCCTGGCGAATGGCTTCGAGCCAATCTGGTACAATGAATGAAAGAGAAAAAAGGGATCCTTCATCTTCGTATTTTCAAGAAAGTGCATCCACAACCACATTGTCTTTTCCTTTCTTGTAAATGATCTCATAATCATATGCAAAGAGTTTAGTCACCCATTTTTGTTGGTCTAGGGAGGAAATGTGTTGTTCCAAAAAATACTTGAGGCTTTGATGGTCTTTCTTAATTTGGAAACGTTTCCAAAATAGATAAGGGCACCATAGATCAACAACATCCAGAATAGCCAACATTTTCTTTTCATAGATATATTTTCCCAGATTTCTTTCAGATAGTTTCTTGCTGGTAAAGGCCAAAGGTCGACCCTCTTGCATCAAGACAACACCAATTCATTTCCCTGAGGCATCACATTCCAACACAAAGGTATTTGTGAAATCAGGAAGGGCGAGGACTGGAGTGGTGAAAATGGTCATCTTCAAGGTTTGAAAAGCTTGAGAAGTGTCTGGAGTCCAAGTGAAAGAGTTCTTTTTTAGGAGAGTAGTGAGAGGTGTTGCATTCTTCCCATAATTCTTAACAAACTGGCGATAATACCCTATTAAGCCCATAAATCCATGCAATATCTTAAGAGTCTTTGGGTGAGGCAAGTCTTTCATAGCTTCAATATTTTTAGGATCCACCCTGGCACCATATTTTCCAACCAGATGACCTAAGTTTTCTACTTTTGAGGCGCCAAAAGCACATTTAGACTATTTTAGGAAAAGTTGGTGCTGAGAGAGTAGATGGAGAACTCGATCCACATGAGAAAGATGTTCTATCCATGTTTTTATATAAATGAGGATATCATCAAAGAAAACTAAGACAAAATGGCAGAGAGAAGGATGGAAGACATGATTCATGAGGCTTTGGAAGGTGGAGGGGGCATTACACAAGCCAAAGGGCATGAAAAAAAAATCATAGTGGCCCTCATGAGTTCGAAAGACAGTCTTGGGAATGTCTTCCTCTTTCATATGTATCTAGTGGTAGCCCGAAATAAGATCAAGTTTAGTGAAGAATTGGACACCATTCAATTCATCCAAGAGGTCACCAATGACAGGAATGGGGAGTTTGTCTTTGATGGTAAGTTTGTTGAGGGCACGAAAGTCAGGACACATTTGCCAAGAACCTTCTTTATTTAGAACCATGACCATAGGAGAAGAGTATGGTCTCGAACTAGGGCAGATAATGCATGCATTAAGGATTTCCTGGACCATTTTCTTAATTTCATTTTTTTGGGAAAAGCGGTGACGATACAAACGGATATTAGGAGGAAGGATTTTGGGTACAAGGGGAATGTAATGATCATGAACACCATGGGAAGGAGGGAGTCCTTAGGGAGTGTAAAAGACCAATTGATGTTTAGAAAGGATGGCTTGGAGGTCTTGCGGGACCGAGGGTGTCTTTGTTGCTTGTATGGCATGGAGTTGGGTGATAACACAAGAATGACCTTTTTTTAGCAACGTTTCCATGCGATGGGAACTAATGATCTCAGGTGAATTGGCGGTGATGCCTTGGAACTTATATTGGTGGCCCTCCTGGTCGAATGGCATGGTTAATTATTTAAAATCCATGAGAATGGGACCCAAAGTCCATAGCTAGTATGCACCCAACACAATGTCACAACCTCCCGTGCCTGTAGAAAACATATGGGATTTCAGGTGGTAGTCACCAATTTGGAGACACACGTTTTCACAACGCCCTCCACATTTCATGGAACAACCATTGGCAATCATGATTTGGAAATTATTGATGACATGGATGTAGCAATGAGTTTCTTGGGCAATGCAGCGATGAATAACATTATGGGTGTTGCCACTATAAACCAGAATGATGGCCTTCTAATGCTTGATGTAACCAATTAACTTGAGGGTTTGGGGAGCGAAGAAGTCAGTGAGAGAATTGAGGGAAATGATCGGTTCTACTTCGGGAAGGTCTGAGGGAGGGGTTATGTCAGTGGATTCGGGTGACTCAGACACCAAGGGAGTTTCTACATCCTCTTCTGAAATATCCTCAAAGATGGCCATAAAAAGATTTTTTTCTTTACACTTGTGGCCCAAGAAATATTTGTCATCACAGTTATAACAAAGGACTTTGAGTTGGCATTCAGCCATTTAAGCCCTGGTCAATTTTTGGATCTTTAGTGGAGTAGAGGGAGTAGTGAGATTTACTGGTTTAGTGCGAGGGATAAAGAAGGGTTTTCGGTTTTGAGAAGATACAACCTTTTGTTCTTCTTTAGATATTTAATTAGCCTCCACCCAAATCTGAGGCCGAGCCATGAGGACATGGACCCAAATCTCATCCTTGAGGCCACTGATAAAACACTCTCGAAAAAAGGCATCAAACATGCCCTCTGTTCTAAAAGCCAGATGCTCAAAGGAAGATATAAAGGCTTCCACTGTTCCTAATTGTTTCAACTTTGTAAAATGGCCCAAATGGCTGGTGTCAGTGTCAAAGCATTGTTGGCAGCCAATTCACATTTTTATTCTGTCCTTACAAGCTGCCTACACCATTGTTTTGCAAACCTTGATTTTCATCACAATACTTGAATAAAACGACACTTTTATTTTTTGCGCTAGTTGCACACTTACCTTTCTTCTTGTTTTCATGACTACAAGCGTGAAAACTTGGTTTTTGAAGTCACATTAAAATCATCACTGAATTGTTGTAATTGTTCTTGTCGATATGCCCATTGTGCTTCCAATTTACTTATCACTATGCATTTGACAAGACTCCAATGTCCTTATTCATGTGCATTTGTATTTGTTAAATATGACTTTGTTTTACAAGATTGGGGTGATATTCTTTTAATCAAGTTTTGTGATGCATTGGTGGTTGGATTTGTATGTTCTTCCATCAATTCACTTGGCACATTGGTTACATAAAAACACATTGGTGTTATGGTTAAACCCTTGGTATAAATCATTTCATACAACACTTGATATTGGTTTCGATTCATTTGTTTGATTTTAAAACTATAGTATAACCTTTGCTCGCATGAATGATTAATCCACTAACCATTGATTTCATTAGTTGATTGAATGGCATAATTTTTAACACATATGCATAGTCATTTGAATAGTTATAAGCACCGACAGTTGTACCGTGGACATGACTGTTGTGCATGGGCCAAAATAGCTCCACCACCTTCGCATGATATGTCATTAATGTCTTTCCCCCTATCCCTGTTTTTACCTCTGCTAGTTTTAGGTAATCCTATGAGCATTCTGCACCTACGTATGTTGTGATTCAAACCCTGGCTCATTCACATCGCTCACTCTGTGCTCCTGTCTATGGCACCAGTAGTGCGAATAGAGCCAAACAGTAGTCAAGCTCTGCTACTGTTCGATAATGCCCATAAGGATTTAGAGGATAATGGTTGGCTTATGTTTGTACAGAGGTTTGAGGGTTTCAATTTGTTTGTTGCACAACAATTCTCCCTTACCTTTGATGGGTGTAGGGCTAAAGTAGGCGACATTCAGCTTGAGCTGAATGAAGATTTCATAAGCTCTGCCACAGGATTGGCAGCCACAGGCTAGCGATGGTTTAAGAACTCCAAAGTCGATGAAGTGCCATGGCCTTTTCTATTTGTATCACAAAAAGTCACATTCTGTGACAAAGATATGCCTATTTCCACCCTTAAACCTAGGTGGCATGATCTTTTGATAATGGTTAAACAATTTGTGACCTGTGAGGGTCGGTATGGATTGGTTTTTCTTTATCACCTTCGATTGTTAATGAATTTCATGGGCAATCCATTGAACATGCCATTTTACTTCCTACGTAGTCTTTACAAAATGGATAAGAGGTTTAAACACGAGAAGGCCGATAGCAACCTGTTTCACCATGGATTGATTAGACTCATCGTCGTTCACCATTTGAACCTCCACGACGATAATTGGCAAGCTTTTCTCTCTCGAAATGGCTTTGTTGATTCAGAGTCTGTTCAAATCGATAAGTCTGTGGTCAACGAGACTAAGGTCAGGCCACCCATGCCTTTCCATACCCTTCTACCCTCTCCCAAACCCTTGGTCAGCCCTGACATCGACCTGCCCGATATCATAACAGACAAGGATGAGGCTGGCAAGAAGCCTACGAATAAGAAGGTCAAGGGTAAGCCTACTGTCAACAGCAAGGGTAAAACAAATGCTCGATTGATATCGAGACTTTCCCGAAATAAACCTAAGCCAAACCTCAACCAAAAGCCCATAGTACTTAGAGAAGACTCAGACTCTGATATCGAGTGCTTCCTAGCTAGTGAGTACCCTTATTCCCAAGACCTGTTCTCCAAGCCACCCTATGACTATGTTTCTAATTTTCCCCCATGCCTAAAGAATAATCCTAATTACCCAGGAATAAAGTTGCAAAATGAAACCCTCGGTGATTTAAGAAAACCTATGACTGTTATGTCAAATCCCGAACATACATCATGCAGCCAATGCAATGTGTGGCTTGAGCGCTACTATAACGATGTTCCCTTGTTACAGTCAAAGATCAAATCATTGGAAAACCAAGTTACAGTGCTATCAAGAGAAAGGGACAAACTTCAAGCTAATGACAAGAAGCAGAAAACCACTGGTTCGATCGTGTTTAGGAATGTCGAGTCTGTGAAAGCCTTCATCAATTCCAAATTATCATGACCAAGTTGTCTGTTGATTATCCAGGTATGAATTTCAATTTCAAATTTGTTTTATGAATTGCTCGGGTTAATATATGAATTGGTTTCTGAGTTTCAATCAGCTCTGTTTATTATTCGAAATGATTTTTGTCATGGTTTGATTATCAAAAGTGGTTATGTTGTGGATCCTGTATGGTAGATTCATTTCACTAAAATTGAATATGGTTATGATTTGGATATGCGATTTTGTCGTGCCCAGTTTAGCAATTGATTGGTTTTCATTGGGTTTGATTTGTTTTGAATAATTATGTTAGTTTGAATTAATATGATTAATGAGGTTTGTTTTCGTTTAGATTTTGATTGCATATGACCTGTATAAGAGATTTTTATGCTAAGATCAGAGCACGACTATGTTTTGATTTGGTATGATTTCGTTGTGGTTGGATTCTATCGGATCTGATTTAATTCTTATGGTTTGATTTTGGAACGATTTCGTGGGCTTGAATTGGTATGATCTTTTAAATGTGTTATGCGTCATTATTAATGATTGGTTTAATAAATATGATGTAATCTTTTAAATTGGGAAAACAACTCTGTTCGACTTCGATTTGGTAAAAATGAATTTGTTTTGTATTCAATTGATATTCTCATTTGTCCTGTGTCGAAGATCCGTTTGCTAAGATCGTAGAGTTGTGTTCACTCATAACGATTTTGTCAGTCTCAAACCGTTTCGATTCATTCCCGTTTGATTGGATCTGCAAGTGATTACTGTGTGCCACAACTAGCATGATCGATTGTATATATTTAATACAGTTATATCATGTTGATTTCATTTGGATACGGCAGTGATCTTGCTGATGGATGAAGCAATTATTTGTGTTGATTTCAATTGGTTATGAAAACGATTTCATTGCTGTCAAGTTATCCAATATGATTCTGTTGACCCGAATTGGTGAAAATGAATCAAACAGAGTGTATCTATCTCTATTATCATTTGGTTGAATGCAATTTAATTTGTTCAATTTGCATACAAGTGTTGATTGGAATGATGGTTTTAGCAATCTAATACTTGTAAATAGTTTGAATATATTTTTTAAGATTCGAATTGATTTTTAATACGATTCTGTGTTCAATTTAGACTAGCTACAGAATCGCAAGATTCTGTAGCTAGTCTTTAAAATTAGATTTTTATCAATTCTATCTACAAAATATCCTCTAATATTGTCTATTCTTGTCCTTGTTCAGGTACATATGAATTGAAATGGTCAATTTGGGCATGCTGTGACAATATAGGAGATATTTGTGTTGTTAGTTTGAGTTAAAAATAGAAACTTGGGATATTTTCTCAGATTTGTGTAAACAGTTTTGATAACTTCCACATGGACGTTTTACCCTATGGGATGTCTTTAAATACTTATCATTTTTTGTAATAAACTCATCATCCTCATTGTGGGAGAACCAAACTATGGATTTGTGATACAGACTGAGATGAAAGTTGATGTCTTGTAACAGCTTTCGCTTTCAATATATCAAACTTTTGTTTCAGGTTTTATTCATATCATTTTGCAGTCGATTATAGACTACTTTAGCTATTGTAATCTATTGCAGATTGATGTGACTTGATTAATGTGTTATCCATGTCTGATGTCTTCTATTATTTAAAAATACATTAATTATTCGCTTCAATTAATAAATCACAGATTTCTCTTCTTCGTTAATTGGATCATTTTATACAAATCCTTGCACGCAGATTTATCTAAATGCTATGATTTGTAAATTATAAGATTGTTGTAACTTTGATGTCTTGTTTTTTCTATTATTGATATTCAAAAGAGCACTGCTACTTACTATTATTAGAGTCTTGCAGAGGATTGATGTGGGTTTCCTCCCATCGAACAACTGAACTGGATTCTTTACACAGGACAAATTGGAAAGCGTTATTATAGGTTATCTTATTAGCATAATTTAATTAGTTTATATAGATATATATTGGTTTAGATTTGTAGTTAGAGTTATTAGTTTAGTTTCTTAGTTTAGATAGTTTTCAGTTTATTTCTTTTTCATAAAATTATAAAAATCAAAAAACATTAGTTTCGTTGTCTTAGGACAGATTACCAATGAGTTTTGCAGGTTTTCATTTAAATCTGTAACTTGTAAATATTGTACATTTGTGATGAAGATTTAATTATGTTAGTAGTTATATATTTAATTTGTAGAGTTATTATAGTATTAGATAGTAGATTGTATATATAATAGTTTAGATTTGTTTATTAGTTTGTTTTAATTGTTATTTTTAGTTAGATTAGTTAGTTTAGAGTAGTTTTCTTTTTGTTTTCTTAGGACTTAGATCGGCTAACGGAGCCACTAAACCCATCAGTGTGGGTTATCCCAAACGGCTTGGGTTATTTAGACAACCTCAAACCGGATCCACTCTCCCAGTTGACGGATTTTCAATTTCACCCGTCAACAAATGGTGCTAGAAAGAGGGTCTGAAGTTAATTAATGCCACGAGGTGGTCGTAAGACTCCTCCACCACCTAATCACTCACCTATAGTGACAAGAAGTCATTCGAACGATAAAATCCCCCCTCAAATAGAAACCACATCAACCGACGATCCATGGGTCACAGTTGAACCAGTAACCCCAAGCCCTACAGGTGGTGACATACAAGAGATTGTCCGTCAATATCTTATAAGAACACATAGTGCCTTAGCCCGTTTGAGGCAACCAAATCGACCGTTGGACCAACCTTTAGACTTCTATGATATTACAGAGCAACTCGGAGGCACTAACCTCACTGTGAACCCTATAGATCCAATCATCACTCTTGTTGCAGGAGGATCTAGAGTACCTCCTTCACCACCTCCATTGTCTCCTTCCTCTTCTGGAGGAGATTATTCTGATGAAGGTAGTTCCCCTTCTCAGCCTTCCACACCCACTACACCAATGGCCAACCAAAAGAATCTGGCTAGACCTTGGCTTGATCAGGATGCCATAGCTATACCTGGAGCTCAACATCCCTTACCTAAACATTCAGAGAAATGGCTTCCCAAGTTTGATCCTGATTCCAAATAGATCGTCGAAGATCACATTAAAAAGTTTATGTTAGCCATAAGACTCCGCAATGTCGAACATGAATATGTAGTCTGTAGGTTGTTCCCCTATACTTTGGAGGGAAATGCATCTACATGGTACTTTTCCCAGCAACCCCATACCATCATGTCTTGGGAAACGTTTGAGTCATGCTTTTTGGAAAAGTTCAGAGACGGTAAGCCTCCGGAAGTCCTAGTCATGGACCTGTCTAGCTTAAGAATGAAACCAAAAGAAAAAGTTAAAGACTTTAATCAAATATTCTTAACACTTAAGAACCGAATCCCTGTGGATTCCATGCCTGCCAAGAATCTCATAATAGCATACTACACTAAAGCTTTGCATCAAAGTATAGCTATTTGGGTTAAACGATCTAAGAAAACCATGTTGTTAGAAGCCTTCGAGGAGGCCATCCAGATTGAAAAAGACATACTTAGTCTTAAATACTCTACTAGCAACGAAACAGAGACTAGTTCTTCTTCCAAAAATATGATCGAAATCCTCCCTAGACCTACTCAAAGTAAACCACAACCTCAAAGCTCGGATTTAGAAAACTTAACTAAAGTTGTTCAAAAATTGTCAAATCAAGTTACAAACTTAAAGAGGACGACTGGAAAAGCTTTTTCGAGAAAAGGGGCTTACAAACCCCCGTTCCAGAAGCCTTTCCCAACCAACCGACCTAATCCAACCACCGAGGGCCTTAATCTAGAAAGTCTGCAATGCGCCCTTCAAACGATTCTAGAAGCCCAAGATAACTTGATGCCTCCTAAGATTCCTGAGGAGGTAATTGAACAAGAGATATTTCAAGAAGAGGAGTCTTCTCCAAATATTTTTGGACACTTCTCGGATAGCATTTTTCAAGCTAATTTCGAGACAATTCATCCTTATAATACTAGGAGTAAGACCGCAAACAAACCTTCTTCTAAAAACACTACAACTTCGCCTCAAAAGCCATCTAAACAAATTGAGACTAAACAAAGTAATGTAAACCCCAACTTAGATTATGATGTAGTTCAAGATCTTAAAAAATTAAGGGCTAACATTTATGTGTATGAGTTATTGAAATTTCCATTTCTGATACAAAAAATGTTATGGAATATCTCAAAGAATGGAAAAAATGGTAATTCAAGTAGTAACAAGGTTGTGCAGAACAAAGTGCCTCAGAAGACTTCCACTAAAAATAATCCTGATCCTCAAGATAAAGGAAGCCTTCCTGTAAATAATGTAAATAATGTAGATAAAGTAGTTTTAGAAACTACGAGTAAAAAGCCACAAACTACCACCCTTAGCACTCGCAAAAATGTACCTCCATTTTTGTTAACATTCGAAATCTTTAATAGAAACATGCACATTTGTATGGTAGACTCAGGAGCGTCATCCAATGTGATGTTTTGGTCTGTATGCTAGAAGATTAATGCCGAAGTTTAACCATCCACCTTAAAAATCATACAACTTGATCGAACCAATGTTAAAGTTATAGGCAAACTTAAGAATGTGCTTATAAGATTATCGTCTAACCCCAAGATTCATCAAGTTATTGATATTATCATTGTGGATATTCCAGAAGTGTATGGTCTATTTTTAAGCAGGGACTAGTCGGAGCAGCTACATGGTTATTTCATGACAGATTGGTCTCATCTATGGCTTCCAGACAACGGCAAGCCTAACAAGATCAAGGTAAATCGTGAATGCTACCTTAAGTTCATAGTCCCAGATTTGAACGATCCTAATGAACCATTTACACCTTCTGCTGATTCACCCGAAGTACAAGGGATGGACACCTTTTTCAGCAATTTCATGGTCGAGGCTTCATCTATCACCAATCCAGAACAATAGTCCGAGATTGTAGCATACATACAACCAACAAATTCTAGACAACGATCTCATACACCCGATGGAAATCAAATTTGGTCTCTTTATTTTGACAGGTCAAAGTCCAAAGAAGGAGTTGGAGTAGGCTGCGTTATTATTGATCCGACAGGTAACAAAACATTGATTCCATGTAGGCTAGAATTTGAATGTACTAATAACACTGCAGAATATGAGGCTTTACTGCAGGGTCTCAAAAAATCTTTAGATATGAACATTCAAAACTTGGTTGTCTTTGGCAACTCCGAAATAGTGGTTAGATAGGTAGGAGATTCTATCCACTGTCTTTCTCCGCATCTTAAAAGCTACCAATCTGAGGTATGGAATTTAATGAGTAAATTTGTTGATTTCAATATAAATTCTATTCCTAGATTGAATAACTCTGAAGCAGATCTATTAGCTAATGCAACTTCCAAACTCTTTCTTGCAGAAGGCTTGTCCCCAGATGCATTCTTCGTCAAACTGTTGTTCCGGCCATCCATTCTTGACAACATCACGAACTGGAGAGTCTTTGATGATGATCAGAAAATTATTAACTTTCTACATATGGAAGAAACTTTTCAGGGCACGGTCATAGATGAACGCACACACGACGAAAATTTGTGTGATTTCACGATAATACCAGATCTGAGAACTCTTGAATCTTCATCGGACATGGTAAACTCGATCCCTAAATCTGTAGTTAGATTAGAGAAGTTTTATGATCTTCAAGATAAATTTAAAAACGGTCAACTGTAAAACCAATAGTTCCTCATTATCATATTAAAAAGTAAACTTAGGAACTAAGGACAATCCACAGTGTATTAATCTAGGGGTAGGATGTTCTGAACAAGAAAAAGCTACATTTATTAAATTGTTTAAATAATTTAAAGATGTCTTTGCATGGACGTATGATTACCTTACAACTTTCAACCCCAACATCATACAACATGTCATCCCTATGAAACCCCAAACCTTTCCCTTCCAACAGAAATTAAGAAAAACTCACCCTAAGCTTGAAATGACCATTAAAAAAGAATTGAATAAGCTCCTAAATGATAAGATAATTTTTCCAGTTAGGCACACTCAATAGGTTTCTAACCTTGTTCCTATCCGGAAGAAAAGTGGGGAAATCCGACTCTGCGTCGATTTCCAAAATCTTAATAGAGCATCTGATAAAGACAACTATCTTGTCCCACCCATGGAACAGATCCTTCAACAGGTATCTGGTTCTGAAAGGCTATCCTTACTGGATGGTTTCTTGGGGTACAAGCAAGTCCTGATGTCTCCTCTAGACCAACTTAAAACTACCTTCCGTACTCCATGGGGCACCTACGCTTATCGAAAAATTCCCTTTGGATTGATTAATGCTAGTGCCACTTTCCAGAGAGCGATGGACATCACTTTCTGAGGCTTAATCAATCAATCCGTCGTAGTTTACTTATATGATGTGACTATATTTTTTAAAAACAAAAACGATCATCTAGCTCATTTACGAGCCGTTCTACAGCGATGTCGTAAATACGACATCTCCTTGAATCCTAAAAAATCCATTTTTGCAGTAGAACAGGGTAAGCTCTTGGGATTTATTGTGTCAAGCGAAGGGATGGTTATCGACCTCGAAAGGACTCAAGTCATCGCGAAGCTTCCCCCTCCTACATCCAAAAAATCTATGCAGTCTTTCTTAGGCCAGATTAACTTCTGGAGGAGATTCGTCCCAAGTTTCTCGGAAATGGTCAGGCCTTTACAAAATCTAATTAAGAAAGACACCCAATATCACTGGGGACCCCTAGAAAATCAATCTTTTAATGCAATAAAGAAGGCCATAATAGACGCTTCGTCTCTCATGAGCCCCGACTTTTCTCAAGACTTTACACTCTACACTTTTGCATCTGACTGTTCCTATGCTGTTGTCCTAACTCAAAAGAACACCGAGAACAATGAAGTATGCATTGCCTTTATGAGCTCTGCTTTCAAAGGTGCTGAACTTAATTACCCAGCGGTAGATCGGCAAGCCTACGCTATTTTCAAAGCAGTCAAACATTTCCAGTCCTATCTTTTGAAGTCAAGGATGAAAGTCATTGTCCCTTATCCAGCCGTCAGGAACCTGTTGGTGCAGAATTAACTAGGAGAAAAGAGGGCTAACTGGGTTACCTCCTTGTAGAAGTATGACTTAGAAATTACCCTAGCTCAGATAGTGAGAGGCCATGGGTTGTGAAAGTTATTTGTTGATTCAGCAGCAGGACAACAAGAAGAAAGTGATACGTCAAACCTAGGACAACACGATCAAAATGCAATCTATTGCGCACAAAACCCTGTCAGTCCTAAGTACGATGATATAAAATTATGTCTTGAATATGGGTCAGCCCCCCATCACCTGGATACAACTAAAAGAAGAGCGTTGAGATTAAATTCTGCCTCCTTTCATTTGGTTAATGGTATCCTGTTTTGTCAAAGTTTTGATGGCGTACTGATGCGCTGTCTTGAGAAAGACGAAGCAGAAAAAGTCTTACTAGAGTTGCATGCAGGAGAAGGTGGTGGTCATTTTGGTGGCGAAACCACTACCCATAAGGTTTTAAGAGCCGGTTATTATTGGCCCACGCTCTTTAGAGATTCCCATGCCTTGTGTCATAAGTGTATCATTTGTCAGAAAGCATCAGGGCCATTATAAAAACCATCCTTTCCTTTCCATCCCATTTCAGTTGACTCTCCTTTTCAGCAGTGGGGCCTTGTTATCATAGGTCCGATCAACCCCCCGTCCTCACAACAACATAAGTTCATCATAACAGCCACAGATTATTTTACCCGATGGTCTGAAGCTGCCGTGTTAAGAACTATCAACACCAGTCAGGTAATTGCCTTTCTAAATTCAAATATTATTACTCGTTTTGGTATTCTCGACTGTTTAGTATTCGATAATGCTTCTTACTTTTCCTATCTTGAGATGAGTGAGTTCTCTTTAGAAAAAGGAATTAAGTTGAAGTATTCTGCTAACTATTACCCTTAGGGCAACAGATTGGTAGAATCAACAAATAAGAACTTGATTAAAATCATCAAGAGAACGGTGGCCGAAAATCACAAAATTTGGCACAATGCATTGTTAAACACACTTTGGGCTGATAGGGTAGCACCAAAAGATGTTGTAGGTAACTCCCCCTTTTTTCTCATTTATGGCAGAGAAGCAATTCTGCCACCACACATTCTTCTTCCTTCACTACAATTATCGCAGAAAATTCAAGAAGAAGATTGTCCCCCTTTGGAAAACCGAATCAACGCTTTGATGAAGTTAGAAGAGGTAAGAGCCCAAGCTAAGCATAAGTTAGATCAGCATCAACTATTGGTTAAAATCTTATTCAATTATAACTCTGATTCTGATAGGAACTTCGAAGTAGGTGATCTCGTCTTAAAATGGGATAAAGTGCATGAGGGAAAGGGAGAGCACACAAAATTTCAAAACTTATGGCTTGGACCATTTTTAATTACAAAGAAGTTGGGTTCCAGTTCTTTTTAATTGCAGAATCTAGAGGGGCAGGCTGACACCTATCCGGTGAATGGCCATGCCCTGAAAAGATACTTTGCTTAATGACAACCCTTGTATATTATGTACATATTTTGCTTGGTTTGATTTTTCTTTCTCTTTTTGTTTTTGATTTCTCCTTTGAGTTTGTCATCTTGTGTTTTTGGAAATACACATACCTATATAATAAGTTATTCGAACAAAGAAAATAGAAAATTGTTTCGTTGAAATAAATGCTAAGAAAATTGTATAAACATCAATTGTATACTTCTGAAATTTACATCTGTGATTGGCAAAAGTTTGTTGTTTGAAAGAAGTTAACTGATTTCAATCTCTAACATAAGATTGTTGTGATCATCCATTATCTTTTTACACTGTCCCTGTTCCTTAAAGGAACGACTTAAAAGATGTCTCCCTGCCTTCGAAGGTTGGTTTTGTAAATAAATCATCTCTGGATCTTAATGAAGGACAATTCTAAAAAATTCTGCTGAGGTCTGAAAAAAATATGTTAAAATATCATAATTTTCAGCATCACCCCGCTCAACTATATATCTTTGAAAAAAAAAAAATCATTAATAGAGCTGTGGGAAGTGCTTGTAAACCCGTCAGGATGCTGAACATGTTAAGAAACAAACATCAATATAGCATAGAAAAACCTCAGGAAAAGTACTCAACGCCTTGAAAAAGAGATAATTTCAGATAATAAGCCTCTTCGAGGGGGCAACCTCCTTTTACCCCACTTAAAAGTTCAAGTACAAGATGATTCAAAATGAAAATGTCTCCTTGGTATATATAGGAGACTAGG
>JASDQU010028081.1:4577-29238 GCA_032191745.1 Picea mariana | reverse complement strand
GAAATCCTGTAATTTCTGCTAAATTTCCAATTTTAATGCAATAATTTAGAAAATTCAATTCTGAAGTTAGAGGATGACAAATTTACCTTGGATAGGCTATTTTATGAGAAATGTGGAGTAAAATGAAGGAAAATGGTAAATAAAGAGGCAAAAAGTATGGTTTGTGAAAGCACAAGAATGGACTCAACAGTACTCTACATGATTGGGTGGATCATGGGATCTATATCACTCCATTAGGCTTCCCGTGCACATATGCATTGTGTATCTCAATGTCTAGACGCCATTATTTTTTACTGGAGCACTACAATGCTCACATACATTAAAAAAAAACTAACCGATTGTTCAACAAGAACAAACAAGAACTTTAGGTTCAAGACCTTGCTGTGTGATTTCATTTTTTGAGAGAGTGCCAAGCCTTAGGCTGAGGGAGACAGTGCAGGGCCATATTTTCTCCTTTCCATCATTATGTAGGTGGGAAGCTTTGTTACCTTGACATGGTGTTGGGAGAGTACAGGAGGCGTTTGACGACAAATGTTTTGACTAGTGGGCCCACCAATTCCCTATGATCAAGGAATATCCCTATGAAAGGATCATTTTCTTGAGGGATCCTAATATTCCTATGAACCCTGGCAAGGAGCATGAAGATATAGGTAAACACATTTTAAAGTTTTTATATTTTTATATTTAAATTTTTAAATGTTATTATTTTTATGGTAATGTCAAAGTACTAACTTAATGATTTGTCATATACTCTCTCAGTCAGAGAGGCTGAGAGAGTATTGTGATGATGATGAGTAGATAGGATCCTGAAATCTCTCACTCGTGCAGTCCCGATGGAATAGATAGAGAACATTTCCCCAACCAGGCAACCGCATGTTGTAGGGGTACCCATGACCTGGGTTCAACTATTTCGGCGTCTTGCGAATGTGGTAGTTCATTATACTAGGGACAACAAGCCTAGGCCATATTTAGTACTGGGACACATATGTTCCAAGGACACCTTTTGTACTATATTATGTAGTGAGGGCTTGAGCCTAGCGATGTATAACAACTCTATTTGAGGATTTATGGTCCAGTTTTGTACTTATTACATTATGCTTTGGAAACATTATTATATATATACATATTTTTGTCTTATGGATGTTATAACCCTAAATTGCACCATACATGCATACCTGGCATCAGGCCATCTTACTTGCTATTTTTTCCAAGCCATCACTAAGCAGCTCTTCTTAAAAACCACATTTTTTAATATGTATGTGCCATGCACCATTACTTCCTACGTACACATGCTTGTTGCACCATTACATCTCATGTACATATGCAAGTTGCGCCATTACAACCCGCGTATACTCATAAAAGTTGTAAAAATTAAAAAGTTGCAAGGAATTCGTTGAGATTACGGGCTATTGGGTAGTTTTCCAACTGTCCCACCGCCTATAGCCCATCACCCAACCGAATAAACATCCTTTTTGTCATATAAAAGGAGGTGTTGGGGACTCATTCCT
Source organism: Picea mariana (assembly GCA_032191745.1). Lineage (NCBI taxonomy): Eukaryota > Viridiplantae > Streptophyta > Pinopsida > Pinales > Pinaceae > Picea > Picea mariana. The sequence goes on along the minus strand of JASDQU010028081.1, from coordinate 27,730 downwards.
AAGAGAAGTATAAGAGCAGTGAAACTCTACCCATTTCACTTTCCCCCCTTTGCCCCAAGAATTTGTAGCCACATTGTGATTTTTGTGACAAAATTCTTTATTCTTGCCCTTTTTCCTCATTCATAAGCCTATGTCATTCCCCTAGAGAGAATTGTGAGAGGAGAAAGATACATGGAATAATTTGGAGCTTGGTGAAGAGGAGCCCAGACCAGGTTCGAGGAGCAGTTGTTGATCTCATTTGTAAGTGACTTTGTGAGATTAATATAAAGAGGTACTTTTTCTGTCCCACCATATGATGTGTTCAATCTTTATGTTTGATTTACATTTTATTATGACATTTAACCCATTAATTCATATATAATATGCATGTTTGTAGTTTCCTATTTGTCTTTTGGTGAATGCAGGTTGACCTTGGGAGGAGATTTGCAGTCGAGGAACAACCAAACACAAAAGGATCGACATCGGACGCCGAGTTTAAGGTAGAGTTATTGGATCCTTATACTTTGTATTTTATGCATGAATGTGGGGTATTGTTAGGGAAGTTGTTAAAAGTAGGAGACTTTAGACGGTTAGCTCTACCTGCACGTTGAACCCTAGTGTAGTTCATAAGGGGTTTTTCCTGCTATAGAAATGGCTAAACATTTTGTACAAATGTATTTACATGTGTGTGTATGTGTGTGATTTTACTTTTATGTGTGATCAATATGGAAATCTAATACTTGATTAGCCACTATATTATTTGGTTGATTAGATCTCCTAGGAACATGAATATAAGTAATATAATCAAAATAGCATTCTAAGAGACATACCCTAAGGAATCATTGGTGAAGGTTGGGATCATAGACACAATATACTCCATTTAACTGAAACACGACCAGTTGAGCATCTAGATAAACCCAAAGGTGAGAAATACCATGTGATATGGCATCATGTAGTAATTCTATTACGACATTGTAATCGACAACATTATTGGTTGCTTTGCCCAGAAAAATACCTCCAGAAGACATCAATTGACCAAAAGGTGTAAATATCACCCACGCTATGGAAGAATTCCTCTGAGTGTGTCGAATAGCACCGTCTACAAACCCAACATAGACCTCATATTCACTTGACATCTACCATAGTGAAAAGAGACATAATAAACTGCATGTCCATAAAAAAACAAGACAATATTGTATAAATAAAGTTGTACATTATATACAAGAAGTCATGCTCAGGTGATCAATCTAAGCGTAATATGTGTTACGGTAGAGCCCATTTATAGGCTTCGATAAAGTGTTACCCTCGAAATCAACCATTTGATATGCACCCTTTTCTAAAACTTTATTAACAATGAATGGTATGAACCACATGGGTTTGAACTTGCCTGCCCTCAAGGGATATTTATCTTGTTCATAGACCAGGACATGATCACCTTGGGAGAAAAATCTGATGGAAGACAGACTGATCATACTGACACTTGATATGTTGTTTGTGAGTGTCATTGGCCAAGGCTACATCTTGACGTTGCTCATTGAGTTGATCGAGATATAAAATATGCTCTTCAAGTGGTGTAGTGTTGGGTAATAGTTCCACTTCCAACTTAAAAGAAGGGATTTGGAATTTTTTGGGCAAGACTGCCTCCATCTCATAAATGAGTTGGAAAGGAGAAAAATTGGTAGCAGTCTTGACTAAGGTTTGATGAGCCAAAAATGTTGAGTACAACATCAAATTCCAATTTGAGATGGTCAAATTGATCGTCCACTGAAGAATGGTCTTGAGATTCTTATTAACATCCTCCACTTGACCATTCTCCTATGGGTATTAAGGTGATGAATGTTCCTACTTAAACCCTAGTTTTGATGTTAACTTTGAAATTATCTTGTTATGGAAGTGACTACCATGATCTATGACAATATCCTTTGGAATACCGAACATGGCTACAATCTGGTTAAAGATGAAACGTGCATTCATTTCCCCATCATTGTTAAATGTTGGCATAGCCTCAAATCACTTAGTAAAGTAGTATACCACTACAATGATATAGCAATGCCCCCTAGCTGAAATTGGGTGGAATGTAGTAAAATCAATCCCCCACTTGGTGAAGGGACCAACAATAATAACTGAGAACATAGGAGTTGGGTGTGCCTGCATATTTCGAGAGATGTTTTGGCATAGATGACACTTCTTTACCACATCTACACAATCTTTGATCAATGAGGGCCAAAAGTATCTACTGCGAAGAATATTTTGGGTTGTTTCCAACCTAGACAAGTGACTGCCACATGCTCCAGTGTGATAGTAATTTAACACAATTTCTTCATGTTCGTGAGTGAGAAATTGACAAAGAATGTAATCCAATCCTCAACGATATAAAGTATTATCGAGGATAATATAGTTCCACGCTAGATGGCATATTCATCGACGTTCATCGTGAGAAGCAGAAGATGGGCACTTCAAATTCTGACGATACAAAAGTATATCTCCATACCAAGGGTCTGAAAATGTAATAAGGAAAAGATCCTCGTTCATAACTGACTCTTCAGGAAAATTATTACCACTCTCGACCAAAAGTTCTGATATTAGTTCAACAAAGACCAAATAATTTTTACACTTCGTCAAAAAAAATCCAAGTCAAATTCTTATAGGATGAATATACATCGACTGATTTTCCCATTGATGACCCATCATGTTAACACATATTGAAAAGGGTTCACGACAACTATGATGGTGGTCTTGCGAAGCAAGATGTAATGATGAAACTGTTGAAAAACATGAACAAATTTCAAAGAAAGTTTCTCCACATGTGTGTAGTTGAGTTTCGTTCCTACCAAGCCTCGGCTAAGATAATGGATAACATGCTCTTCAAGTGCTTCATCCTCTTGGACCAATGCGATGCCAATATTAGACTCTGTGGAAACCAAATACAAAAGGAAATCCTTTCCATAATATGGAGGACTAAGCAGAGGGGAAAACATCAGAGAACATTTCAACGCTTTGAAAGATCATTGAGTTGCTTCATCCCAAAAGAATAGGACCTCATTTTTCAATAGATGCATAAACCCTTTAGTAATCTCGACATAGCTGGAAAAAAAATGCTGAAGAAAGCTGGCTTTCCCTTATAGACTTTGAAGCTATGGGATTGTGCGTGGGGGAGGAAATTGAACTATTGCCTCAACCTTCAGAGGATCGACCGTGATCCCTCTAGTTGAAATGATAAAACCTAACAATCATCCTAGTGTCACACAAGAACTATACTTATTTGTGTTTAGGCAAATCTGATAGTAGAAACACCTCTCAAAGATAAGTCATAAATGGGCAAGATGATCAGATCTCTTACAATAACATGATGCTAGATCATCAAGATATGCCTCGACTATGTGTTTGAGGTCGTGGAATAAAAACTACATGGCCTGCTGAAAAGTGGTTCCATCATTCTTAAGGCCAAAATGCATTTTTTTGTACACAAATGTATCCCAGGGACACATAAATGTCATTTTATGTTGGTCCTCGAGCTTGATATGAATCTGGTTGTACCCAAAAAAAACGTCCATAAAATAAAATACCTCACAACCCACACATTCATCGACAATATGGCCAATGAATGTGGTCAATAAATGTGGTTGGAAAATTATCTTTCATGCATGATTTGTTCAAATCATGAAATTCCATACACACGTAGATCATACCTTGCTTTTTGTTGACAGGAACAGGGTTCAACACCTGTTGGGATCTAAAGATGTCTAAAAACAGCCTTAGTTTAACATTAATTTATCAACCCGAGGATTTGTCTTTTATCTCAAGAATATCAACAAAGTCTATGCAGATAGCTCATAGAGGCTAAACTCGCGTAGTTAAATAAAACCTGAGTTTATCAACAATCAAGTTCCTCAAATGTTCATTAAAGATTTTGAGACTAGGATCTTACTTAATGGAATTGAAATCTGATTACTAACATGATGCAAATGAAAAGGAACTAACTAATCTGTTGAATTCATTTAACTAAAAAGAAGTAATTGAATCTAAATAGAGACTTGCATAATTAACTATCAACTATGAATCAAATTGTTGGAAAGGAAATAGCGAATTACTCTATCCGTGGAAAGAAACAACAATTGTAATCTAATCAAAAGGGACAACAAATGTAACTTAACTGAAAGGAACAACAATTGTAACTTTAATTGAATGGAACAACAAATGTAACTTAATTGAAAGGAACAACAAATGTGAATCTAAGTAAAAGGAACAACACGTAAGAAAATGTGAGGAACTGTCAAGCAGCAAACTACAGTAATGGAAGTTCGAACAATAATCATTAATACTCAATGGAAATGTCTATCTTCTGTACACAAACAACATAAAATTATTAACACACTTATGCATTCATCTTAACTATTGTGAAAGAGATTTGAATCACAAAACAAAAATCAAACTGATACAATTACAGATTGAGACAACAACTCCTTCAGACTGGGCCCTTGGTCCTCAGAAGCACTACTACTAGAAACTCAATATGTAGAAATGGTGAAAATGTTCAAAGATTTTATTGATTCCATAGCTGGTACAACATTTACAAAAACTTATTGCGCAGAGCAATTCTAAGTTTGAATACTTGGATTCAATTCTTCGATTATCTTTTCAGGATCTATTACCCTCTATATATTATAATAATCTGGGTAAATTAAGCCATCCTGAGGATCGAGAGATCCTCAGGATTTCTTTGCTATTATAATGTTACAAGATAGAAAATCAATCATCTTCAAAACTGCTTTGCACCAAAAGTCCTCAACCTACAATAGCTTACGCATATTCAAGATCTTCTTTGTTATCTTGGGTTTGGCAATGTTTATCCATTCTTGTAACAAAATCAAACAATTCCAATCGTATTTTATAATCTATTTAATATAACTTCAATAATATCACTATAAGACATAATGATCATTTTCTATCCTATTTATCCCTAATTAACAGAAAAGTCAATCAAGATTATATCATGAACTTTGGGAATAAGGAGGATATTTGTACATTTTTCATAACCCAACATACCCCCTAGCTTACCTTCTTTCACGTCCTCATGCAAGCTGAGATATTACATGTAAAGTAATGATGCTGTAAGGAGGAAAGGTTGGTTCACCAGGTCTCCTGAACTCGTTATTTCTTTTGAGCTCTCCAAAAATAGTGTCCTCCCTCTTCTTATTAATTTGATAATATTTCTAGTAACTTTTTGGAGGAAACCAAAGGATAAGAGGATTATATCTGCACCCAATCCAAGTAGTTCCTTCCTCCTGGAACATTCTAGAATACCTTTCCACTCTGTAGGTAGCTGCAAAGAAATTCGTGAAGCCAAAGGGTTCCCTACTTTTGAATTCATTGGAGGATGCATCCCATATCAATTTGAAAGCAGCAAGAGCTTCTTCTTTGAGTTCTATAAAATATATGATGCCTGAACATATAACCTATCAATGGATAGGGGATAAAGAGTCCATGAACCCCTCCCTTTTTATGAAGGTTCTATGTCACATAATGGCTGGGAAAGATTTTTGGAGGCTCCCCTTTGACCCAGAGATCTAGCCCAGTTTCTCTCTTTATAAAATTCTTCTGAGATTTTCCCCATCTGACTTGGTTCTTAGTGAAGGACATGAATGCATGAAACTATATGTCCCCAATAAAGGGACCAAGGTTATCTTTTCTGTCATCTTCCAAAATGAATTTATGGAAGTATAATTCACACAGAAAGTATTGTACCTTCTCTTCCTTCTCTCTAAAACATGAAATGAACTCAGAGACAATGGTAAATGTAATTGGTTTACCTACTCTGATGGATATCACCCTTAACAACAGGTAACCTTCCATAGATAATAGGGTATAATTGGTAGCAGGAGCTCTGCAATAGATTGCATCAGAGTAAACATCACAAATCTCTTTGATTTTCTCCAAATCTTTTTCAAATTGGTTTTATATTTTATTTTTCTTTTCTTGAGCTCTGGTTAACTCAACATAGGTATCATGCTCTATTTCCTCCATGGCTCTTAATTATTTAACAATTATTTGATGTTCGGTAATAGTAACCATCTCATCTATGGGTTCATTCAGTGCTTGTTGGGCTTGTACCAGCTTTGCCTTTAGCCTATCAATGATGGCACTCTGTTTCTGAGACTGGGATGCTTGATATTCTTCCATAGCANCCCAGTCTATCAACAATGGCACTATGCTACTGAGACTGAGATGCTTGATGCTCTATCAAGTCATTATTTCATTTCTATTTTGGATCAGGTTTTGTTGGAATTGCATCAATTCTTTCTCCAATCTCCTAATGGTGCATCTTGCTTAAGGGAATGAGTTGTTTCCTCTTGGGTTGGGGTATCTGTATGAAATTTAGCATCAATTGTTTGTAAAGGAATTACTTCCTCATTCTAAGCTACTTCATCCTTTGTTGTTATTTCTTCAGGGTTTGTCTTTGTCCCCACAGAGTTTGTAGTGACTGCTCTTTTAGGAAGAGGATTTCTTCCTTGCACTCTGGGCCTTTTGTTTTTCTTTCTTTTATGGGCCTTATCGTCTTTTTCTAACTTCTTTATTAATTATTTAATAAGTTCCCTAAGTTTTCCAACTTTATGCCTTAATACTTCAACCTTTTTAGCTCTTCTCTTCAACAACCTGTTTTCTGTTTTTAGCTTTCTAATTCTCCTATGGCTTTTTCCTGATTTCTTTTTGTTCAGCACGTGGTTGTTCCTCTGTTCCTTCCAAGTGCTATGTTTGTTCAAGAGGACTTCTTACCTCAGGATGAGGTTCTTCCTGTGTTACATCCTCTGGAAATGACATTTCAATATCAGGAAAGTTTTCAGCAAGTTTTGAAGAAGAGGCTCGTTCTTGGTATTCTTCTGGTTTATTTGTGTCTCTTTCAATCGAGGTCCCTAAGCTCCCTAAAAACTAGGCTATTTCTACCTCATATATTTTCAAAAATTGTTCTGTCAGGTGCCCCAATGTTGGTTGGGTGTCTTCCTAATTGTTCCCTTGTGAGGTTTGTTCTGCCTGCTCAACTTCCTGAACAATTTCCTATAAGGATTTCTCTGTAATATCATAAATTTATTCAGGTTGTTTCGTTGTGTCCTGAATTTCTTCAATTGTTTCTTGAATTTGTTCGGTCATTTATTGAATTTCTTCAGGCTATCTTTTCCATCTGCTTCTCCTTTCCCTCTCAATGGGGGATTTAGGAGTAGTTGTTTCTCTTTTTCTCTTTTTTGTTAATGCCTCTTCTTGTGAGGTCTAAGTCTCTGTAATTTGGACAGGGTGTACCTCGACTTCAGGTTGAGGGGGTGGAACTTCTATTTGGGTAGTGGCCTCCTCTTCCTGTCTCTCTTCAATTTCCTATGGTGGGTATTCATGATATAATTCAGGTTGTTCCAGTTCTAGAGGTCTATTGGCCTCGATAATATCACCCCAGGTTAATTGAGTTTCACTCAGGGCCTTATTTACTATCAGTTAAACTAATCCATGGTGGCTGATGATAGTAACAGGATCCTTGGCCTTCTTTGTTCTTATGGAAAACTCATGTAACATGGCATTTAGAAAAAATGATAGATTTATTACTAACCATTGTTTGAGTGTTGCTAGCAGTTTGAGGTGGCATGGTCAGATTACATCGTATCGTCCATCACAGGTGATGTACCTCTGAACTACCCCTGCCAGTTCTTTCCATGGTTCACTGAGAGTGTTGGGGTTATGTCCCTTTCCCTTTTTATCCAATTCTTCTCCAGGGTCTACGAAGGATTCTATAGATTCTTTGAGAACTGTATATCTTTCTGTCCATTGCATGCCTGTGTTAGGGAGACCTGTAACCTCTGCTACAATTTCTGGAGTAATTGGAATTCCTATGTCTCAAACCATGGAGATTTCTCCCTGCAAGTTTTGAAAGAATTCAAGCATGATGTTCGTATCATATCCTTACAACTGGTTGAAGTACTCTGTCCACCCCAGACGGTGTAGGATTTATCTTTCCTACTCAGTTACCTATAGTAATATTGGCTCCTTGTGCACATGACTTTGTCCACCCATCTTTCTGTGAGAAAATGAGAATGACTACTGTTCTTGGTTGCAAACTTGGTTAGACCATCTTGGAGGAAATATTACCAAAAATAGAAAATATAAGAGAATAGAAAGTGTATAAAAATGTGGGTCTTCCATTTATTACAATCATTACAATCTTATCGGAAAACGTGCCAAGAATCCACTCCCCTCATTAATGTATAGGTCTACCTCGACCGTCAGCAAAGACGAATGTAATGAGTGTAGGTATTTCTGGTGAGAGGTAATAATTACGTTGCCGCAACCGGTGGGGATCAATCATGTATAATTTTCAAAAATCATATTTAATGGTAATCATAAACAATAGTCCTCTTTCGTGGGAAATTTGAAGTTTTTTGTACCTATTCTCAAAATGTTTTAAGGAAAAATAAGCCGAATAAATTAAGTTTGTTCATTTAAAAATATTCCACATATCATAATTTTGTTACTTTTCCCGATTTATTGAATATAACTGAAATTATAGCCTTGTTATTGAGTAAAGGAAATCTAGAGATGCACATAAACTTGGTGTTTTTAAGGTAAACTTCCATACCACAGGCAGAGCCACTACTGCCAGCAGGCATCCATAGCCTCGACAGGGTTTCCTTTTAACCCATAGATGAGCCCGTATCCTTAATAAATATTTTAATCGTCTTTTCCCAAAAAGACCACTATCCTGGTTTGGTAGCCAAATGATGGTAATGCCACACACTAAATTGTAACTTAAGTGAACAAGCTAGCTCGTGATGAGACCCCTTGTCCTTTGATGAAAAAATGTCAAAGGCCATTGCCCTGGTGTTGTAGCCATAGTGGGAATGTCATTTACGTTATTATCCTATGATCGTGGTAGGTTGGATCGTGATGGGACCTCCTATTCTTTGTGGGAGAAGTTTATGGCTTATATTTATTTGTTTTTATATTTTTTCTTTTCTTATCATTCATTTTTTCTTTTTTTTTTGGGGGGGGAGGACTCTATTAACAGAGTCTCATCTACTCCTTAAGAGTAAGGGATGGCATAAATATGTGTAAATATTCCAAGTAAAAGTGTGCTTAAGACACCTTATTATAATATGAAGGAAAATTATCATTCAAGTATGCTTGTATAGGGAAAAGAAACGAATTATGGTGGCTACATATTATGAAGAAGATTTAAGATATTTCGAAGAAATTAATCCAAAAATAGTTTGATAAGGTATGAGACATAGTCCACAAAATAATGACAGATCATTACAATGATATTTAGAAATAATGTTGGTGAAAATTACTTAGTGAAATTCGTACTCCAAAGGAATGGCTAACATTTTAATCAACATGAAGGAAAGGAATGACAACAAGGAAAAATGCAGAAGGAACAACAATTGTTCCTTTTTAGAATGCACAGTGGGACCTGAGATGAAGGAATGTAAATCACGATGAAGGGAATGACATTTGCTCTGTTCAAACGAACAACAACGATACTCAAAGGAACAATAGTTGCGGAAAGGGAACGACAGTTTTTTCGTTCAAACGAAAAACAACGATACTCAAAGGAACAACAGTCGCACGAAGGGAATGACAGTTGTTCCATTCAAATGAACATAAATGATACTCAAAGGAACAACAATCATGCGAAGGGAACATAATTTGTTCCATTCAAATGAAAAACAACTACTCTCAAAGGAACAACAGTTGCATGAAGGGAACGACATTTGTTTCATTCAAATGAACAACAACTACTCTCAAAGGAACATCAATCATGCGAAGGGAACGACAGTTGTTCTGTTCAAATGAAAAACAACTGTACTCAAAGGAACATCAATCGCGTGAAGGGAATGAAAATTGTTCCATTCAAATGAACAACAACTACTCTCAAAGGAACAACAATCACGCAAAGGGAACGACAGTTGTTTTGTTCAAATGAACAACAACTACTTTCAAAGGAACAACAATCACACGAAGGGAACGACAGTTGTTCCATTCAAATGAGAAACAACTACTCTCAAAGGAACAAGAATCGCATGAAGGGAATGATAGTTGTTCCATTCAAATGAACAACAACTACTCTCAAAGGAACAACAATCGCACGAAGGGAATGACATCTGTTAAATTTTTAGCCATCTGATTAGGTAATTTTGGAAACCTCCCATGGAAATATATTTTTGTTGAATCTAAGGCTGATTAGTCATCAACTAAATTCATTCAATTGTGATGGGTTAGTTTATTTCAGAGTCTAGTATTGGATGGTCTGTTAATGTCATGAGTTCATTATAGTTTACCGATCACTGCTACAGAACATGACATATTCATTTTTCTATGAAAGACAAGGTCTGTGTGACAAGATAAAGCAAGAGTATGGAACAAAAAAATTGCTAATTGTGTTCATTACAGTCATCTTCCCTAGTTCTTATTTTCCCAAGTGACTTTCATAAAACTAAAAAAGACAAACTAACAACTCAATTAGATCTAAAAACAAACTATATACAATATGTATAGTGTCAACAAAATTCATCATTTATGGAGTTGGAGTGGCTGGGTTACCTTTCCAACCAACCAAAATCTGAACGGTAGGGTCCTTACTTACTTCCTGGTAGAAATATTATTTTGAAGGCGATTGATGGTAGAGTCATAGCCGATGTCCATTGACCAGAAATGGAGATCCATATTAGTCGATGGTACTTAAAGTGACCATGCCATTATTATGGAATTCATTAATTTCATATGGTCCCAGCCACCATGTCTATAATTTTCCAGGAAAATACTGAAATCTGGAATCATAGAGAAGCGCCCAATCACCTTTCTTGAATGATTTCTTCTTGATATTTTTGTCATTCCAGGTCGCTCTCTATTGCTGAATAACAACTATGTGCTCCACATAAGACAAGAGTGCTTTATCCAGCTCATTGAGTCACTGAAGGCATTGTTTATGTGCTTTTGTAAGATCCGGTCCAATTTCCTGGGCCATCCGTAGGGTCTTGATCTCAAATTAGATTGGGAATATGGATTCTTTACCATATACTATGTTATAAGGAGAGTAGCCAGTGGTGTTACGCCATGTTGTGCGATAAGCCCATAAGGCATTTGGGAGTTCAGTAGCCCAATTTTGTCAGTTTGTTGAGACAGTCTTTGTCAGGATTGCCTCCAGGACCTTATTGGTGCTTTCTACTTGCATGTTTGCCTATGGATGGTATGGAGAAGCAACTCTCTGCTTAATATGATAATTGTTCAGGGTGGTGGTAATTCTATGAGTTGTAAATTGTGACCCCCCATCAGTGATTACTTCCCTAAGTAGTCCATAGTGTACAAATAATTTGAAAAGAAATTTGATGACTACTTCTTCTGTTGCATTTGGTAAGACTTTTTCCTCTACCCATTTGGTCATGCAATCCATTGCAACTAGAATATAGAACTTATGATTTGACTTCGGATTGAAGGGGCCAACGAAGTCTAGTTCCCATCTCTCAAATGGTTCTGTGACTACTTGTGATTTCAAGGGAATTTCATCATCCTGACCTAGTTTTCCCATCCACTGACAACTGTCACAATTGTGGAAGTATTTCCTCGCATCTTTGAATATTGAGGGCCAATAGTATCCCATCTGTAAAATTTTGTGTCCAGTCCTGATGTCTGCAAAATTCCCACCATAGGGCTCATCATGTCCTACCTTCAATATGTCGCAGACTTCGTCATCTCATACAGATCTGCAGATCTGGTGATCAGCTCCTGTGTGGAAGAGATATCCATAGATCCAAGTGAATCGTGCACTACGCTGGATGATCAGTTTTCTTTCCCTTGATGATAGATGTGTTGATAATTCCCCCGCTACTAGATAATTTTCCACATCAGCATACCAAGGTGTCTTTGTAGTAACGACAAACATATGCTCATCTGGAAATTGATATTCAACTATCAAGGAGTCATCTATTTTGGGTATGAAGGACAGGAAGTATGCAACAATATTTTCTCTGCCGGGTTGATGTTTGATGGTGATGTCAAATTCCCGCAAAAGTAATAACCACTAAGTGACCCATCCATTAGTAATCAGTTTATTAGCTAGATATTTAATAGCAGAATGATCAATATACATAATAACTAGATAGCCTATTATATAATGATGAAATTTATTGATGGCATGTATAACAACTAAAAATTCCTTTTTTGTTACTGTATAATTAAATTCAGTTGGAGAAAGATTATTTCTAATAAAATAAATAGCATTGGGTTTCTTGTCTTCTTCCTGTCCAAGGACAGTGCCTATGGAAATATTTGATGCACCAGTGGAGATGTGAAATGGTATTTTCCAATTTGGTCCCCTCAACACCGGTGTTGTCAAGATCAGCTTCTTGAGTCCTGCAAATGCCACATCACACTTGGTAGACCACTGAAACTCCACATTACTAGTCAAATCATGTAAAGGTGCAGCAGTTCTTGCAAAATTTTCCATAAATTTGCGATAGTATCCTAAAGCACCAAGGAAACTACGTACCTCAGTTTGTGTGCATGGTGTAGGTAGATTAAGGATTACCTCTATTTTTTTTGGATCTACTCTAATTCCATCTGCAGAAATATAATTCCCTAGTACCACACCTTTCGTCATTATCATGTGACATTTTTTGTGGGTTAAACATAAACCTGGTAGCAATGCAACATTCTAGTATATTTTCCAGATTATTCATTGCTTGATCGAAGTCGTCGCCATAAGGAGTGAAATCATCCATGTAAACTTCAAGCCCTTCACTTATCAGATCACTGAATATGCTCAGGATGGCCCTTTGGAATGAGGTTGGAGCATTACATAGTCCAAAGGGAAATAATATGTATGCAAAGGTACCCCAGGGGCATGTGAATGTATTTTTATCTTGATCTTCTGGGGCAATCTGGATCTGATTGTAGCCACTAAAACTATTTAGGAAAGAAAAGAATTTCTTCCCTGCTAAGGTATCCAGGACCTGATCAATGAAAGGTAACGGGAAGTGGTCCTTTTGAGTGGCTTTGTTAAGTTCCCTGTAGTCGATACAGATTCACCATTTCCCTTTTTTCTTGGGGATGATCACTAATGGGGAAACCCACTAACTATCTGAGATAGGATATATAAAATATACGTCCAACAAATTTTGTAATTCTTCTTTAACAATATCCCTGAGGTGAGGATTCAATCTTCTCTATGACTGTCAGATAGGTCGGACATCTTTCTCAATATAAATGTGGTGTGTGCAAAGTTGCAGATCAATAACTTTCATGTCAGAATACTCCCAGGAAAAAGCTTGTTGGTATTTAGAAAGGACTTGAATAAACTTTTGTTGTTGTTGCTCATCTAAATTGGCATTAATGTTCAGAGACTTCCCTGGTGAAATATCAATGGATTTGTTGTTATGAATGGTGGTACTCAAGATTTGTTGTTCTATTAAAGACTCCAGTGAGTCTCCCTGTGCTTCAAAGTCTAGAACAACTTGGAGCATTTGACACGTTTGGTTACCCATTATGGATGGGTTGTTAATAAACCCATTGATTACATCATCCTCTAATTGGTTCTTGAGTCTGAGAGCTTCTTCCAGCGTGAGAGGGGATCATAGATGCTTTTCTCGATATCCCGGTGGTGGAAATTGTGGATATATGAAAGTCGGGCTTGGCTTGGATGGATGATATAAGATGAGATTTTTTGTGAAAATTCCTCTAGCAATTATCATATTACCCATTTGAAATCCTATGTACACATCTGCTATTGCAATCCATGGTCTTCCCAGTATCAATGGATGCACTTCAAGTCCACTTCTTGGGTTGATGATGAGGAAATCCATTGGATATTCCCAAGAGTCGATTGATATTGCTATATCATGTAGTGTGATGACTGGTCTAACCATTGATCGATCAGCCAATTGTAACATAATTGGGGTGGGTTCGAAGGATTCAAAACCTAGGGTGTTGCAGGTTTCCATAGTCAGGATATTGATGGCCACCCCAAAATCAACTAGTGTATTTGGAAAAGAAAATCCCTGGATCTGAACTGTTACTATGGGGTTCCCTAGATCTTCATATTTGACTGATTCTTGTCTACCTAGAATTAGATCAAACAGGGCTCCTACTACGCGAACTATTGATGATGAATTTTTAATTTTCCTAACAGGATTCCTCCCACATAGTTCCTTGATTATCTTTTCATAAATTGGAATGTCTTGCAGGGCCTGCAGAAGTGGGATCTTGACATATAAATTCTTGAGTTCCCCTACAATGTTGAATTTAGGATACACGACAGGTTTTTCTATCATCAATCTTTTGGGGAAAAGAGGGGAAGGACTTTCATCCTTATCAGGACCCTGTGACTCGAATGTGTCCCCCCCCCTACTCTATTTCTTCCGTTATTACCAAAGTCGATGGTTTTATTGTTGGTTGTTTGTTATTTTCATTCTCCTGGTCTTGGAAAAGGTTACTTTCTTCAGGAGATATTATACACCTTGATCTCAACTAGATTTCGTTGCACCCTACCAAGTTGGTTTCCCCTTCCCCATTCTTCATAATCTGGATGAGCTGAGTCGATCTATTATTAGGATTTAGGTGGGGTTGGGCTGGTAATTGAGGGCGCAATTGCAATTGAGGGTTATGGGGCAGTTGGAGTGGAGCTTACAATGTGGGTTGGTTTTGAGGGGCCATCCCCATGGGGCACTTCCAATTCTGGTTCTAATTTGGGTTTTTGGTAGTCATGTTAGGCCATTGCGAAGGGTAGGGGTTGTTATTTGAATTTTTCCAGGAGGAGGTGGGGTATTATGAGTTAGGCCAGGAGGAACGTGCAATTGGTTGATTCTGCCAGACGAGATTTGCAGCGGGTTGTTTTGACCAAGTGGGACTTGCAGGTGGGTGTTTTTGGGGCTGCCAGTTATGATTAGTAAACGACTAGCCTTGCCATGCGTTACCATAATTCTGTTGCTGATTATACTGTCCAAAAAAGAAAGAGGAGGGGTCTTAGAGTGTATTTGGAGGTCGGGCCTGCTATTGACGACGTTGAGCCATCATATATAATGGTTTTGTTTCCTCTTCTGCTTCTCTAAAGAAAACTTTCAGTCCAGGGAGATATGGGCATTGCTTCGTTGTGTGATCCTTGGCGCAAATAGCGCAAAACTGGATCACATCCAAAGGACATTCCCTTGGACCATGTTTTTTTCTGCATCTGTGGAAAAATATGGCCAAAGTCTTCTTTGCTTCTGCTTGTTTCTGTTTGGCCTACAATACATCCAATTGTGTATTTAGAGTTCTCAAAATATCTGTTTTGAAATTTTCTAAGAGATTACCAACTTCATCTCGCATAACACCCCTACTGGTAATACTGCTATTTCTGGTGAGGGAAGTCCACATTCCTGATCTGGTCCGGGTACTTCCTCGTGAACACTTGATGCACAATAGAACGATGTTATCATAAGTTTATTGATAAATGTCACCCTTCCCCTTTAAATTCAATGTTTCTACCCATTCATCTTTCATTCCTTTTATTAAAGTGGCTTTGAGAACCTCACCTCGTAATGTTCCATGAGGAGACCTTTGTAAACTATATTGGAATCTTTCAACATATTCTTCTAACGTCTCATTTTATTTTGCAGACATTTGAAAGATTTCATCTTTTAGGTCCCTGGTCCTACAATAATCCTGGTATTTTGTCAAGAAGGCATGTTTTGTCTCATCCCATGAGTTTATAGTTCTACCTCCCAATACCATAAACCAACGTAGATCTTCTCCTTTCAAAGTGGAGGGGAACATTTTTAATTTTTGGGGTTCAGAGGTGTAATCATACCCTCTACATAGGACATCAATTTTGAATAAGAATGCATTCGGGTCTTCTAAGATCAATCCATGGAAGGTTGGAAGGTTCTGTAGGGGCATTTCTTTCATGGGGGCATTGGCGATTGGATCAACTATCAGATATTCCAACGTGGAGCTCTAGGGTCGTTGTTGATTTGGTTACGCCATTTGGTCGAAGATATGCCAATAATATTCAGGAATTTCTTGGCCTAGGTATTCTTTCGATTGATTACTTGATCCCCTAAGGGATTTGATTACACTCCCTCTATCTAGGATTTTAGGTATGCCTTCTTATTTTACAGGAGATTCAAGATCAGGGGGTGGTGATGGGTCTTCCTTGGAAACCTCACTGGTTTCTCCTTCTCCTTCCTCTAGATTACGTGAATTTCCCTCTTCTAAAGGTTTGAGGGGTGGAAGATCTATTCTTTGAAATCTTTGCTCAGTCCCTTCAGTTTTTCTATGAATCTCAGTGTGGGCTGCAATTTGTGAAACTGCTACCTGAGGGATTTGGGTAGATCCTTTCCTAGGTCCAACCGAAGCTTGAGATTCAACTTTTTGGATGATGTCGTCTATGAAAGTGCTTCTCCGAGGGAGCACCGAGCCCCGGTCTTTGGTAGTTTTTGGTGGGGGTTTTGGATTTTCAAGATATTTCTTCTTAGTCATACACACTTCACACAAAAATAAATTCAAAAGAAACACCTATATAACCTCTTAAGTGTCAATTGGAGGTAAGCGTTGGCATAAGCATCTTACTTATTTCCTGCATAGGTTCTTACCTTCCATCTTCAATACCTCATCCTCTAGAGACACAACCTATGCCACCTTTGACATTCTCCCCGGCAACAACGCCAAAATCTTGGGCTCTAAAGATTTCTAAAAGTAGCCTTAGTTTAACATTAATTTATCAACCCAAGGATTCATCTTTTATCTCAATAATATCAGCAAAGTCTATGCAGATAGCTCGTAGAGGCTAAAATCACGTAGTTAAAGAAAACCCGAGTTTATCAACAATCAAGTTCCTCAAATGTTCATTAAAGATTATGATTCTAGGATCTTACTTAATGGAATTGAAATCTGATTGCTAACATGTTGCAGATGAAAAGGAACTAACTAATCTGTTGAATTCATTTAACTAAAAAAAATAAATTGAATCTAAATAGAGACTTGCAGAATTAACTATCAACTATGAATCAAATTATTGGAAAGGAAATGGTGAATTACTCTATCAGTGGAAAGAAACAACAATTGTAATCTAATCAAAAGGGACAACAAATGTAGCTTAACTGAAAGGAACAACAATTTTAACTTTAATTGAAGGGAACAACAAATGTAACTTAATTGAAAGGAACAACAAATGCGAATCTAAGTAAAAGGAATAGCATGTATGAAAATGTGAGGAACTGTCAAGCAACAAACTATAGTGATGGAAGTTGGAACAACAATCATTAAAACTCAAGGGAAATGTCTATCTTATGTACGAAAACAACATAAAAGTATCAACACACTTATGCATTCATCTTAACTATTGTGAAAGATATTTCAATCACAGAACAAAAATCAAACTAATACAATTACAGATTGAGACAACAACTCCTTCAGACTAGGCCCTTGGTCCTCAGAAGCACTACTACTAGAAACTCAGCATGTATAAATGGTGAAAATGTTCAAATCTTTTATTGATTCCATAGATGGTACAACATTTACCAAAAATGCTTGCACAGAGCGATTCTGAGTTTGAATACTTGGATGCAATTTTTTGATTATCCTTTTAGGATATATTACCCTCTATATATTAAAATAATCTGGGTAAATTAAGTCATCCTGAGGATCGAGAGATCCTCAATATTGCTTTACTATTATAAATTTACAAGATAGAAAATCAATCATCTTCAAAACTTCTTTGCACCAAAAGTCCTCAACCTCCAATAGCTTACGCATATTCAATATCTTCTTTGCTATCTCGGGTTTGGCAATGTTTATCCATTCCTGTAACAAAATCAAACAATTCCAATCGTATTTTAGAATCTATTTAATATAACTTCAATAATATCACTAGAACAAATATTAATCATTTTCTATCCTATTTATCCCTAATTAACAGAAAAGTAAATCAATATTATATCATGAACTGTGGGAATAAGGATAATATTTGTACATTTTTCATAACCCAACAACACCCATTTTGTCAATGGAACAGGATTGATGAAACTAGCCTTGATGAGTTTCTCTACCTCAACCTTGATCATCGCTTCCTTGAAAGGATTGACTGGGAGAAGATTTTGTTGGAAATGCTTAGCATCGGGGTATGTTGTGATCTCCTATTCAATGGTACATGGGTCAATTCCTGACATCTCCTCATAAGATGAGTTGAATACGTTGAAAAAATCTTTAAATAATTCAGTGTATATCTGAATCTCTTCGAGGGAACAATCTGTTGCGATGAAGACATTTTCCATGATGCCAGGGGTCCTAGAGATGTCGATAGGAATTGTTTTATCTATACTTTACATGTTTCCCTCGGCATAGATTCTCTGCGTGGCCAGAGGGTTAACAGGACAAGGGGCATCTCCATTCATGGTCATAATGAACTCTCCTTCCTCTATTCTCTTCAGATCGGCTAAGAAATAAGATCTGTGGTGAAGATCATCCCAAGGTCTATCTAGCCCAGTCATTTCCTCCAAAATCACATCATAAGAGGGTAAGACTAAATCCAAAGGATCGTAAGTGGTGAGAGATTCTTTAGCCCAAATAATATTGAGAATAGGATCTATTTCCTGTGGGGGAGATAAATCAAGGTTGGCCGAGGATTACTGGACAATATTGTACGCAACCTCAATAGAGAATAAGGGCATATCCATTCTAGGGTTCCCTACCCCTTCCATCGAAGCCGATGGGGAAGGTAAAATACATGGGTGATTAAATTAAATCGTTTTAAAAGATGTGACTTGAAAAATCATAGCCTTCGGTTGGTTGGGGACAACCTAAATAAACTTGACATCATTAGCAGGCAACGGATAATCAAAATTCCCCATTAAATATGGAAACAATCTGAAACCTAAGTTGACGGTACTTGGTTGCGGGTTGTCAATGATTGGGATCGTGGATTCCCCCGATGAAGGGTCAATATGAGAGAAGTATAATTGATCAAAGGTTATGATCTGACCTTCAAGAGGAAAACATAAGACCCAAAAAACCATGGATACAATCACTGTCATAACATAGGTCCAAATATGTCATAAAAAAATATTGTAGTCGAGAGGCACATCGACTACTTATACTTCGATGCACACATTTTTTCCCTCCAACTACATGGGGAAGGAAGGAATTATGCCATGTGGTATAAAATATCGATCGTAAAAAATGGTTAGCAACGTGGGCGATGCAGACAACTTAATTTGTCCAATTGGCTTCTATCATGCCAATGACATCACGCAAGTCGAGGAACTCTCATCAACCACCATATGAAAAAAAAAATGTGTCAACGATTTCATAGGGTAAAAACCAATTATTCATGAGATAGTAGTCTCAGTCGCTCCCAAGGTAGACAAAAATGATTTCCGCTATGAGGGGAAAATCTGGAGGACTTCCAAAGAAAACATTGCACAAGGATTTTTTGCCAAATCCTCCATGATGGATTACTTTTGAGAATCCTTTTCATTTGGGTTATGAGAAGCCTTTTTGAATTCACCCTTAGGGATGCAAGTCATTCTTTCTCCCACAATCTTCTCAATTTGAAAAGGGGTTAGTGGGTGGAGGCTTATTTTCTCTTCTCAATAGATTTTGGCATTCTGTAATTATGATCCCTAGTCTACACATGAACTTTAGAATTCATCATATAAATGTTTGTGGCTCTGTTGTTAGCATTAGGTACAGGGGATCTATGATTTCCCCCAGGCGCGTTCGTGGATGAGGAATCTTGAGCCAAATTTTTCCCTTGTGGAAAAGGGTTGGTTAACATGGAAGGATACTTATATGCCAATAAATGTTTAGCTTCCTCAAGCTGAGGGCATTTGTGATTCAAGTTATCATCCATGCAAATATTACATGGAAACTTTTCCTTCCTCTTTTCATTTTTTCCCTCGCTAGAATTATTTGTAGCCTTCTTATCCCCCTTACCCTTGTTTTTTTTATATTTCCTCTTTCCCTTAGTTTGTTGGTTACCCTTGGGATTTTTCAATTGCACATTGTGTACATCCTATTTTTGGGTTACGGGGGTAGCCAAACTATGATTTTGGCTAGCCATAGTTTGTTGAATCGATAACTGTTGTAACTAATTAGTCAAATAGTCTATGGGCTTGATTTGTGCTGATCCTACTATGCCATCGATGTGATTCCCATACTTTTGTTTGGTCTTGTCGAAAGTTGATCGTGGTATGTTAGGTAGGATCTCGTACAACATACCGAATTGAGAGTAAATCAACTCCAATTGTTGGGCTCTCATGATAACCTCTTCTTCGGAAAAAAAATCGGACGTCATGATGTCTTTGGATACAAAAGGCACCAAGGACTTTAGGAACCAATCGAGCAAAAATGGGGGAGGGAACTTAAATTTGATCAAGATATTTTTTCATCGCCATTCTCAGATGTGATATGAGATATGGATGAATTATTTTTTCTCAAAGTTGGCCAACAACTCGGTGCCAACATCATATCTTACCATTAACTGGAAATGGTTTAAGAAGACCATATCCAAGTCATTAAAGTAACCGTACTATGAGCTATTGAGATCTATATACCATTTCGCAACACCCCCTATAAGAAAATGCAATTGAACATAATCATCCTTTAGCGACTTGAATGAGCACCATAAATGAAATTTCGTAACATGATCACCTAGATCATCACCAGGCTTGCCTTCGAACTTAGGGATGTCTATGGGAAACTTAGTCGGCATGGGGGGCCAACATGGATCATGAAATATCTGGTCATTCAATAGTCTCGACAAGTCTGGAAAATGCAGAGTTTCTTGGAAAGGTGGTCTAGGTTGTGGTGGATTCAAATGAAAATAGGGGCCTGGATTTTAGATGGAATGAGGTTTCCACAAAAATTTTGGCTACTGGGCAAGTTTTTGGTAGAAACCATGGTGTCCCTTTCCAATAAAAGGAGTTTGTGTTTGATTCTGCATCGCCAACTAATTCTTGTGGTTGGATTACATGCTTTGTGTAGGGATTGATCCCTTCATAGTATTCCAAGGAACTTGGTTGGGGATGCCCCCAACCAAACCTCCTGGCATAGGTATTGAACCCTGGTCAAGGTTCCACTAATTTTGGGAGTGGTTTCCCTCGATCGACATCCCTTATGAAGGAAACGAACCCTGCTAGCGATTTCCAAGACCTTGTGAGGAGTAAACTCCCTTCATCTCTCCCTGTGAAGGAATGAAACCTTGATAGGGTTTGGTTGACCAAAAATGGGGTTTCCCCCTACAGAGAAAGTAGACGATGAGAAAGAGTTACTTCCAAATGCATCGAACAGAGAGAAAGACATAGACCCTACCAGAGTCATGTAGGATTGAGGTCCATGACTTCCTCCACAGAACAAACTAAAGTTTGTGTTAGGCTTGATCGATTGCTAGAAAGTGCCTTCGAGTGAAGGGGAAAAAGGAGGGATATGACCCCCACAGTTAGGGATAGTGTTGAACGGGGTAGTGGTGTCCACGAAACATCCTTGTAAGGGAGAATTAGAGCTCGTTTCCCTCATACCAATAGTCTGTAGAGTAGATTAGGTTAGGACGAAACTAGAGTAAAAACCCCGACATCCGCTATGAAAATGGCATGCCAGATGCATTATGGATAGAGGGAACATTGGTTAGAGTCGTTGAAGGGATTGTGCCACTCCCTGAAGTAGTGGGTGTCTAGTCCTATTACAGAAGGATGATGAAGTCTTATAGCATCCCATTGCCTTTTTTTTTTTTTTTAACTATAACGGGTATGGATTTTATTTATCTGAATTGAAAATGGGTCTTAGCCGAAACGACCCCTAATACAATACAGTTTACTAACTGCTGTTGCTTTTGTTTTTCAGCCTTCTCAGGGAGTTTGAACAAATCTTTCATTGTTTACAATTAGCAGTCCTTTCATGAGTGTGATGCCTTTGTTCGCCATCTGGTCATCTTCAATGTTTGACTTTCTAAGAATGTGATAAAACTTGCACGAGTTGAAGTCTTGAAGAACTCTCTTTAATCTGTCCATGGTTTTGTTTAGGCTGGCGTTGCTGAACCGTGTCTCCTTGTTTAAGTTTTTTATTATTATCTCTGAGTCTCCGAATACTCGAAGGTCTTTGAATCCTTTTTCTCTGGCAATGTGGCAAGCTTTAATGAGCCCTAGCATCTCGGCTTGATTGTTGGTTTTCTATCCTAGACCCCAACAGAAACAGTCTTTTGAAGACCCCTCTAGGGAGTAGATGACCCCCCCAGCACCAACGACTCCAGGATTTCCTTTAGACGCCCCGTCAAAGAAAATTGTGAATAATTTTTGAGTCCACCACCAAGACTGGAAAGTGTCGTCATCATCTCTTATGCACCAATCTGGTGTGACAGATTGGGGGGTGAGTGGAAGATTACCTAGATAAGGCACAAGAGGGCCTAGCCACCTCTTTTCCTCAGGAAATAACGAAGGATCCTCTTTAAAATAATGTTGTTGGGCCACTTCCAGGAGGAAGGATTTATCTTTTGTAGCTACTTGCATCAGGGAGTGCCGCATCTCTTTGAAAATCAGCTGGTTGCGTGCCAACCAAAGCTACCAACAAACATACTTGGGAATCGTTGTCCAGATTTTGCACCAAAAGGATTTTGAGGGGATTCGTTGGGGATATATGAGACTCCAAGAGGCAAAGAGCTCCGCAACAGAATTATGAGGCTTAAGTGTTATTTGAAGATCCTGTAGGATGTATCCCCAGACCTCTTTAGAAAAGCTACATTCCATGAATAAGTGCTGGGCTGTTTCAGAGTTACTACTGCATAACACACATCTGTGTGGCCCCAATATGTTCCTTTTCTCCAGGTTATCTCCCGTTAGCAGTTTATTTTGCACCAGGGTCCAGAAGAAGAAGTTCACTTTTGGTACGGCTAGCGGTTCCCAGATACTTTTCCAGAATGCTAGAGTTTGACTGCTGTTTCTTGAGGCCTGCAAGTTTTTATATCCTTCTGCTATGGTGTATACGCCTATTTTTCCCCAGCCCCAGCTATCTTTCATAGTTCTGTTGACAGGGGCGGCATCCTCTAGCAAATCTTCGAGAGTGGATAGTTGCAGTGATAACCAGGCTGGGACTCCATGGAAATCCCATCCTGCCCAGTCTCCATGCTCGTCCCACTTCGAGAGGTCATATAATATATTGGCTCCTGCTCTCTGCAA
>JASDQU010028080.1:14103-27904 GCA_032191745.1 Picea mariana | reverse complement strand
TACATTCCAGTGAATGTGAATAGATGAGCTGAAGTCGAACATCCGTGGAATCATCCGATCAGAGGTCAATGATGTAAACCCATTGTCGGAAGCGAGGAGGCCTACCATTGAGGCATGTAGGTTCCAAGGTACTAACTGGTTTCTAAGTCTAAGTCCTGGATGATGTGTTGAAGTTGACAGGAAAAGACTCGTCGAAGGAGGGCCTTGATGTATCCCCCATCAACGACACGAAACTGTCATAGAGATGTAAGTTGGTGAATCAAATGAGCATGGACTGACATGGGTATTGAAATAGGAAATTTGTGATGGTTGACTCTCGAGGAAGATACTTACCTTGAACACTGAGGCACAACAACAGAAACATGACATGGACCAAAACATGATGATGTAGTGGATACTGTGACTTTCGTCGGGTGACCCAAAGGAATAAACAAACTCAGAGGATTGGTTTAGTGGATTAAAATGTATGCAAAGACAATGTGTTGTGTTCAAGGGCGACCGTAAGAGTGACTGGTGATGTTTTAAAAAATTGCTTGGCTTGCTTCCTTCAATTTTTTCCCCCATCCAAATAGATGAGTACCTCTTTTTAATTTAATGAGATTGAGGAGGGTAACACATGCTCAATATAACTCACCTTCGATAAGCTCCTCTTCCTTTTTTTAACGAACTGGAAGAAGTAACGGTTCGGTCTCATATGGGTCCTTCAATGTATGATTGTTTAATGAGTCCAGAGAAGGTAAAATCGGTGATTTTTCATGTTTAGAGAGTCTGAAAATAACTTAAAGACGACTCCAGTGTTGTCCTTTTTCATAATGTTAGTCTCGTGAGGCCGAAAAAGAGATAAATTATTACTTGAAAGACGCCCTTTCAAATCTTTTAACGAGTGGGAAAGGAAGCAAGATCACTCAGAAATCTTTTCATGTTTAGAGAGTCTGAAAAGAACTTAAAGGAGACTCCAGAGGGGTTTCTTTTTCGTATAACCTTTACGAGTCTGAAAAAGTGATAAAAGTCTACTCGGTTACATTCTCATTTATTTTTGAGCGTGAGAAAGAACAAAGACTAAGCTCGGTATTGGTTTCATTTTTACCCAAGCTTGAAACAAAATTAAACTATGCTTGTAAATTCCCAACGTAATTTCCAAAGTTTGGGATACCCATGGATGGTTGGAACTCTGCCCCCAACTTGAAAAACTAGTGGCTTAACTCCAGAATGATAATCAAGGGCTCGAGACATGCCCCCCCCAAGCTTCAATTCATTCCTTGACTTTGAGGTTGTCACCAATTTCTGTACTATATGGAGAAAAAGAACAAGGGTGGATGAAATGAAGGTTCAAAAATGAGACCTAACAAAAGACTTGACTTGGTATGAGAGGTGACTATTTCATTTTTTAACGAGCTTGACATAGGAAAATAACTATGCTCAAGGCTTCGGGTTCAATCCGCAGATTTCTGTTTTATTTTTTAATGAGCTTGTTACAGAGAGGAAAACTATGCTCATAGCCTCTGTTTCATTTTTCAAGGAGCTTGCCACAAAGAAGAGAAACTATGCTCGTGACGTCTTCTTGATCATGGTTTCCAAGAGGATAATGCTATGGAAGGAAACCATGTCAAGGGACAAAACTCGGTCATGGATTCCAAGAGATCTTCACTGGAGGAAGAAAAATGCTTTGGAAGGAACACATGTCGAGGGCTACGACAATGGTAAGGATATCAGGCTCCAAAATCCCTACCGAAGAGATCACCATGTCAACTACCAGATCTAAGTCATCAGAAGTTGAAGTCATGGGAGACAACGCCACATAATTGACCTGTGGCAGGGGTGATACCGACTGCATATAAGACCCATTTAGGGAGGTCATTGGGTTGATGGTCAAGTCAGGGCCAACGAACGAAAGTTGATCAATAGTCACCATTCTTCCATCGTGAGGGAAATATATCACACGAAAAAGAGTGGACACAATAGCTTTCATGACATAGACATAATCTCTCCCAAGGAGTAAATAGAAATCCAAGGGGTCCTGGACTACCATAACATCAATAAAGACAGTTTTCCCTCCCAAAGTTATGATAAACTGAGGAAGGAATCCTAAAGGGTGACTGGTTCTTCCATTAAAAGTGAACAAAGTCTGGGTAAGTGACACAAGCTGAGGATAACCCAAATCTTTCCAAGCAATAGAGGACAAAATACTAACGGACGAACCTTCATCTATCAATGCATGAGGAATGTCCCAACCACAAACCTATACTGTAATATTGAAGGGAATGTGAGAGGGAAGATGAGGTCCAGTTAGCACACCCCAATAAAAAAGGATGGCCTCATTACTTGGAGGGGGTTTTGCATGAGAGGGAGGAATGCCCCCGATCACGGTAGATTCTGTATCAACGAGAAAAACATGGGCATAATTGGGTTTACTCTCTAGCGGGAGAGTAGGATCGATTGATAATGAAATTAAATCGACCACTTGGGTTTCATTCTCCAAGGGGAGAATGGGGTCGATAGGTGGAAACATATCGACCACTTGGGTTTCACTCCCAGTACTATTAACAGTAGTTGGTTGCTTGGATCCAACATCTAATGTAGTTGGAGGCTTGGTCCTTTTCAGGTTCTTCTTCTTCTTCTATTTCCGTTTCTTCTTCTTCTTATCAACCTGGCTACTCGCTTTAGAGATTTCACTAGGCGAAGAAGGAGAAAGGGAAGGAGACTTAATGGGTGAAGAAGGAGAAAATTCGACATGAGGTTGATGTGTGGGTGGTGTACTTACATATGAAGTATTAGGTGTAGCTGAAGCACTAGGAAGATTCGAGATCATCGGAGTGGGGAACAACCAAACCGACAATCTAATGGTGAGTCCTGGAAGACTCAATGTGGAAATGTACGGAGGACCAATGTTTCCAAAATAAGAAAAGGTGAAAGGTTCCCTGAGACAAGGGGTTCCTCCATTGTTACTCCCAGGATTTGATGTCATTAACACTGACTTGACCTAAGGTCCACTAAGTAAAACAAACAACACACGCTATGAATCTAAGAAGAAAACAATCAAACAAAACTTCCCACAATGAAACCACTAGTTGGTGATGAAATCCAATGTCGCAAGATCAATATAGGAAGGGGTGGGGATAGAGAAGGTGGATCAGTTATGTTGGTGACCTACTTAACGGACTTACACCTTGGTGCAAGCTTCCATGCAGTAATTATGGATTTACCCTCCAAGGATCTCGAGTGAGTTTGACCAACGTCTGTTCCAAGTACAGTGAGACTTCCCTTCACCGTCACCATATGTAATACCCTGAATATTATGGCTACTAAGGTTACCAACTCACAGTCAGCCACTGGGCGGGTACAGTCAAAAGTCCAGTTCGAATGTATGGGTAGGATAACAAGTCCGAAATCCTTCGAGAGAACTGAGGACAAGTGGACTGGTAGAACTCCAAAGGACCCCGAACGGATTCAGAATTCACGAAGCACTAATACCAAATGAATACAACTGAGCCTCAAGAAGAACCCCCAATATATGATCTGACTACTACGAACAGTAAAACCATGGAGGGATAATCTCCATAACTCTCCCAAACACAACCTCGTGCATAACCCTTGTGTGAGAGGGGGATCCCAGAAAATGTATACAAAAATTGGGTTTGCTCTCCCTATCGTAAGATGGTAAGTTTGTTTGATAGATTTGGAAAGTTAACTTACACACCTATTCCAAAGCCCTACACCTTAAGCTAATGTAGGTTTGCTATCAGAAAATGAAAAAAATGTCTGATAAATTTTAATTTAACGTTGATTTTAATGGCTGTTGTTTACTCAAAAGGAAAATGGCGTGGACAATATGGTGTTTTGACCGAATCGAAAGTGATGCAAAGAGATGAATATGTAATATTTTCACTTCGATGAAATATATACTACGAGAACGAGAAAACATACATCATTACAGATGCACAATGTCCTAAAAAAGCAAAAAATCATTTAGTTTCGCTACTTCAAATGCAAGCTAATTTCACTACCCAAAGAAAATAATGCATCTATATTCTTTGTTTGATTCTGATGTATACAGAAAGTAAATAAAAATCCTTTGATGCTCCACTACTTTCAATCAGGAGAAAGAGTCCTATGCAGATGCAGAAGACACGAAGCAAAAGGGCTACAAACAAAGCATTCACAAGGCAGTGAGGTATGAAAGAAAATAAGGAGAAACTTGTTCTGAAAAACAAGAAAAACATCAAGGATTCTAGAACCAATCAAGCATTCAAGGAACACAATAAAATGTATAGAAGAATCCAAGAAATTATAGGGAGAAAGAGAAACCACTCAAAACTGTCTCGACAAAACACGCAGCTAGAAAAGGCAATTTCACATTCCTGAAAAAGGTTTCAAGCTCCAATAAAGACAATAGGGAGTGTTAAGCATAAAAAATCAACCTAAATAACTTCACAAACCAATCACAAATTCTAGGTAAATACTTCCACAAAACAGGCTGAGAAAATTTAAGCAAAAAAAGGCAAAAATCCCCCCAAAAGGTGACCAACGCTCCCTGGTTCAAGGGTACAGAGTGCTGCAGCGCTCCCTAAAGCACTGTAGGGGAGTGCTAGCGCTATGATATGGCCTAAATGAATTTTTGAACCATGAAACATTAGGTCTCCATTTAGGTTGTAGATGTAATCTACCCACTATTAAAAAAATGGTAGAAACAAATAGCAAGAAAAGAGCTCCAGCATAAAGATCTTCATTAGTGCGTAAGCCAATTGTATAACACCATTGATAAACACCGAAATAAGAAATATTGACTAGAATGAGAGCACCTCCTCTGGTAAAGGATTCTATAGATGGTTGACCAAAATGAGGATCCCAAATTGCATGAGCAATGGGTCTTACATGTAAGGGATCGCGTACCCATGCTTCAAAATTGCCTTGCCTAGGAGAAGGTTAATGGATGATGAACAACCAGGAATTTCTTGGGAAAAGACCTCAAAGATCAATGCAATAGTGCATATATCTCTGAATTCCCTTGCAACAACTTTCATACC
The DNA here is from genome assembly GCA_032191745.1 of Picea mariana. Classification (NCBI taxonomy): domain Eukaryota; kingdom Viridiplantae; phylum Streptophyta; class Pinopsida; order Pinales; family Pinaceae; genus Picea; species Picea mariana. The sequence goes on along the minus strand of JASDQU010028080.1, from coordinate 22,880 downwards.
ATCAGATAAAGGAGAAAGCAGTAAATCGACTCAAAACCTCAAAAGAAGAAGAGTGACTCAAAGTAAGGAGAAAAAGATAAAAAATCCAAACAAAACATAATAAAATATTAGAAATCAAATAGTTGGAGGCTAAACAAGGGAAAATTGAGATGGTAATAGCCCTTAGTAGATGAAAGAGCAGAAACTAAACTTAGAGATCAACTCCCAAAAAGGTTTTTTAGCAGAAAAATACCAGCACTCTGGTGTCAAGGGTACCAACGCATTGCAACGCTCTGTGGGAGGCTGCAAGGGAGTGGCAATGCTCTGGTAGTAGAGGAAGGGGAGCGTTGGGCTCTCAGAAGGCCAAAACATTGCCCATAACTAAAAAAAACTCAGAAAAACTAGAAATTGAGTGTGTATGGGATGAATCCAAAAGCCAACAACACATCTAAGAATCAGTGACACAGCATGGATAAGATCTAAAGGTGAGCAAAGCCCAAAAACAAGACCAAGGAAGGAAACCAAAACTGAAATCTTCGTTCCCCAGTTGAGTCGCCAATTTATGTTATAGGAAAATCTCCCTTGCGGATAGGTGGATTCCCTCTTGGACCCTAAATATCTAAGACCACGACAAAACGATGCTAACGTTGATCACTAACATCGCTTTAAACCTAGCTAAACTAATATATAGAGAAGAGGAAGAAGATGTACCTTTTTGTCGGTGTTTGTCCTCGTCCAGTCCGAGTTGAGCTCTGATCTCCAAGCTCTTCAACAAGTCATGCAATCCAATCAAAGACAAAACATATTCTACTACGATTAGCTTGAAACTAGATCTATCCATTAAAGACAAGTTCATGTAGATAAACATAATCTTGAAGGAAACATGCCAAGCACATATATATTAATGAAAACAAAGCAAAGTGCTTACAACTGTAGATGCAGATGCAACATCCTCACCAAGCTCTCTTTGTCCAAACCCTTGCTCAAATGATCCACAAACAAAATGATTATGCTTCATTGATTATATCCCTTATGAGATCATAAGTTTGATGCCTTCAATGTTTCCTCAATACCACTTCTCATGAGATCATAAGTTTGGTATCTCTAAAACTCCATCCATTTCACCATGAGAAGGCCTCCTTATATAATCTTGGTGAGACCCAACCACCTTAGAGATTCTTGGGATAGGTTGAGGATCCTTCTCCATCAGTTGTGGATCCTCCCTAAGATCCAGCCTTGACCTCAGATTCAAATCCAACCAACTCTAGAGATGAGCGGGATTTTTCCATGATTTTCCTCAACAGTCCAAGATTTCCTCAAACAACCCAACGCTCCCTCAGAATGGGGCACAGAGTGTTGCAACTCTCCCCCAAAGAAGGGTAGGGAGCGCTAGCATTCCCTGACAGTGGGTAGGGGAGAGCTGCCCAAAATTTTCTTAAAAAATCCTAGCGCTCCCCCAAAAGGGTGCATAGAGTGCTAGAACGATCCCCCAAAGAAGGGTAGGGAGCACTGACACTCCCTAATAGTGGGTAGGGGAGCATTGGCCTTCAAAAATTACTTTTGAGTGGTTTTTTCCATGGTAAAATCTTTGTACTCTTCATCAGATGATTTCTCCTTCTTAAACCAGTCTTTGAGGGTGTCTTTGAAGTGTCCTTGTGATGTCATTCAAGACACGACATGGGCAAGATGACTGTATGATGTCTACGACACTTGCAACACTTATGGATAATAAGTGACACTTGTAATGACGACAATAGGTCATCATTGAAGTGAGTAATTTTGATCTGTAACACACCTATTGGACTTCTAAGCCCCGTCCTCGTTACTATTAGAACCCTTCCATCAAAGTGTTTCCACTCTGAACCACTCTGCAAGCTCCAAAAAATGAGTCCGACAACATCTCCTCGACAGATTAGATGATCTTGGTGATATGGAAAACTATGACTAGGATTTCATCGGAGTTCTAAATTTCACACGGGTTAACAAACTTTCCCGAACCTCTTCATATTAGAGCAGGTGGAGCCCACGACAGATCGAAAACTGTCGTGCATCATGGGAAACCTCCGATCGAAAACCCTGATCAATATTCAGAGTACTCATTTTGGAGTACTTTCTCCTCTGGAATCACAACCCACTTCGACTAGCCTCCTTCGATGGATGACTGAGATCTATTGCTGATAGATCCGAAGGCTAGGATTTAGCCACATGTCCCGAGGAATAACACCGACAGGGTCTATCAATTACGGGTTTCCACGTGTTCTTCTATGGACACACTAGCACCCCTCGTGATCCTGATGTCACTCCCCCTTAGCCTCTCTTAAGAGAAGACCTACGTGGTAGCCAAGTTGGCGCTCGGGACACGTGGTCCCACCTAACTCCACCACCTATATTTACACATGGCACTCGGACCACGTCACTTTTCACCCCTTCAAAGTGCCATAACACATTTCCATGTGGCATGATAGCCACCCTCCATGTGGATTGATGTGGTGTACATGTCATCGCTGATCACTGACACATCCTTCGAGGTGTTCACACTTGTCCTTTGTACAATGTGTGTTATACACAATTTTGTCACCGTTTTCCATGTCTCATATTGATGACACCTCACCCTAAGTGTCACGGTTGCAATGGAACAATGTCATGGCACAAGTACCATAGTTTCCTAAGTATTCCGACCTTGTTACCATGTAAAAATCACATGTCATGATCCCTTGTAAAGTTGGAGGAATAAAAACATCATTTTAGGGTTGAAATATCACTTTCCCCTTTGTCTTTCTAGACCTGTTTGACCATGGTCGCCCCCTTTCCCACTCTAGGGGAGAAACCATCCACTTGACACAGTGTTAGGGGGGCGACAAGGTTGCTCTATCTACCTTTATAGGGGAGTGACCATGCATATTTGGTCAAATCCCATGAATCTAGGGGCATCTTTCAAGGACTTTCTGGATGGTTCTTGGTTTGTTTTCTTGTTTTCATCAAGATACAATTCGAGCCTCCTTATATCCTATGTTGGGAGCAAGAATAACCATGAAGATAACTCATCCTTTACCAAGATCCATTCTTTTCTCAACCAAGTCCCTAATTTATCCCAAGTGCTTGGGCTCCTATGAATATATATAATTAGGCCATTTCAGAGTGAGGGAGGATGGAAGGAAAACATACCAAAATTATGATCTTGTCAGAAGTGCCAAACCTTTGTTTGTGTGAAGACAATTGAGATGGATTTATGTTCAAGGGATGAATAAGGAAGCTTGGAGGATTGCAACATCATCAAGCTATAAGATTCATGCTTTTCATTTAATATAATAACTTGGCCTATTTATATTATATTCTCTCATTCATTTCTTGTTTATTTGATCAATTTGTATAAGTTATCAAGTTGGTAAGGTTTCTATTACCTAAGCATAGATAGTAGTAGGAGAATGTCCCTTTATTCTTGCAGGATCAACTTCGTAAAGGATCTGCATGGATTGGAGCTCAACTTCTGGAGTGGTGAGGAAAAATGTCATAAACCAGGTACACATACTTTCTCTCCTTCTCTCTCAACCCTCCCGCAAGGAAATAAAATAGTTTGTTAGGAGGATGTTAGTGTCCATTTGTTAGAGGCTATCTCACTTGTAGGAAACTCAAGTGAGGGGAACTCAACTTGTCCATAGGGGGGAATTCTCACCACAATGGGTGAGTAACATCATCCTTGTCACATTCCTCTTGGCTTCATCCAAACGAGATCCATCGAGATCAATGTTCAGGATTAATTTCAACTGGGCTCAGATGGATAGTCAAGATTTCTTCTCGGAGCATTCTGGGGAAATGATGTTGGAGAATGCTCCACCTTCTTGAATAGGAAGAGGTTTGGGAAAGCTTGTTAAACCATGTGAAATTTAGAACTCCTATGAAATCCTAGACATAGTTTTCTAGATCACCAGGATTGTGAGATCCATCGAGGTGATGTTGTTGGACTCAATTATCGAAGATTGCAGAGTGGTTCAGAGTGGAAGCACTCCAATGGAAGGGTTTCAATATTAATGAGGATGGGGCTTGGAAGTATGATAGATCTAGGTCCGAGGAGTGACATGGTATATGCCACGTATGTTTCATGTAGGATGGAATGTGTACCAAGGTGCCATGTGGAAGCATATGGAATTGGGGGTAGAAGGCCCAAAAAATTGGGGGGGATGTAAATTTTGATCCAGAGTTCAGAATTGAGCATGGTTACAGTCATTGGAAAGATATCGATGAGAAGAATTATTCTAAGAGGGATAATTGGAAAAGTGATGTAGTTGGAAAATCGAAATTTTCACACCCCATCACTTAAATGGTACATAGGGGGTCAGGTGATGTTACTACACGCATATTTAGATTAATTTGTTATAGTATATTTGGATGATATATTGGTTTATAAATCTACTTGGGAAGAGAACATGTCACATCTCACATCTTATGCAGGTGTTAGAGACCCTGAAAAAACATCAGTTATTGGCTAACCTCAAGAATTGTGAGTTTGATCAATAGTCATTGGTATAGGTATGGTATGGTGGAAACTGGTTGGCCATTCTATAGTTGACAAAGTGAGGAGTTAGTAACAATGATTGACCAACTTGTGAGATCAACTAAAATATCTCACATATAACATTTGATATTTTCCTTAATGAATGAAATTTATTTGTTTGGATTTATAGTGAATTTCAAGTAGATATCTGGCTGATGCTAATGCAATTTAATATGATGGATATTTTGGATATAACTCTCTTTGTTTAAGAAATTGGAAGTTATGCAGGGTGTCTGGGTGCTCAAGGAAGGAATATGCATTCACTATTTAATGTGAAAATTTCTAATTTCTTTGTTGATGAGAGAAATGATAATCTCAATGCACCCAACAACAAATTTCTCAAGTGATGAGTTTCTCCCTTAAAGAAAATCAACTTGCTAGTTGACGCAACTCACATAACTGAAGCAATTCTAACACCTATAGGACTATGCTCTGCCTTCAGAATGCACAACATAACTCATAATTAAACATGTAACAAACAATCCATTTACTATTGTTAATACTGAATAGAGGAATTTTAATTACAACCATAAGAACACAAACAGACTGTGAATCCTTGCTTTTATCATTCAAAATGCCTTCATTACAGTGTAATCTAGAAAATACATCTTTCTCAACAACCTAGAACTAATTTACTATGTTTTTCTTCTGCAGGTTATACCGTCTCTCCTCGATCTCATTCTTGGTGGTTGTCTCAGTCACTTCAAATCGATCTGAGGGAACCTTCATTTCTTCTAGCTTGAAATCAACCCCTACATATTTCTTCCTCCTCTTTTTATGTTGTTTTGTCACTTGATTCGTCTCCCCTGTCACTAGAAAGATGAATAGTCATGATTGTTCACTGCCCAACCGTTTTACCAATTCATTTTCATTTCCTCTTCCTTCACTAATGATTTCCACTTGGCACTTAATCTTCATGAGCTACATGGACTGAATTTGGAATTAGCACATTGAGTTGCAGCATAAAAATTCCAGCGCAAATCCTGTAGTGTGGAGTTGTAGTAAGTTGCAACACCAATCCTATAGTGTGGAGTTGTAGCGAGTTGCATCACGAATCTTGTAGCATGGAGTTGCGTCGTAGGAGTTGCAACATTGTCAATTATAACAAGGAGTAATGACACTATATGTCGAGTAGAGTTGCAACCATCCTTATTCATCCTAAATTGACTTGTACATAATTGAAATATTTTTTGGGTGACGCAGATTTCCCAAAACCAAAGATGCCCCTACATCAGAAACCCTTGGTAAGAAAACATGAGATCCCAGATCACGTGTTCATTGTTCCAGAGGATGAAGATTTTTTCAAGTGCGTTAGTTCTTCTTTGAAAATCCACGATGCATCCTCAGATCCTCTGTTTTTCCATTTGACTAAATATTCAAGATATTCCTTGTTGCGATTTTTTCTAGCAATCCTTGTGGCCAAAATTTATTCCACTTACTCAGCTGCCTTGATTGGTATTTGTTCCCATCCATCCAGATTACATTCATCCTCACTGTTTTCTCCTTCATGGAACTCACACATATCAACAACATTGAATTTTGGAGATATATTGAACTTGTCTGGAAGTTCCAACTGATAAGTGTTATCAAAATTTTTCTTCAATATTTTGCACATTCCTATTTTTTAATACTTAAATTTGTTATAAGTGCCTATAGGAAATTGTTCCTTTCTCAAGTGAGCCATGACTAAATCAATTTATTTAGATATTTTATTTCTTCGTTGCAGGTCTTTCCTTTGTTTATACTTGTTATTGCTTTCTTGTAATTTCTGCTTCACCTGCTCATGTGATTCCTGCATAATGTCTGCAAAATCATTGGCATCAACACTCCTTTTATCTCCTAGATCCAGTAAATCAACCAAATCTACCACCCCTTTAGGTGACCTGCCATAAAAAAATTGGAATGGGCTCTTCTGTGTAGATCTGTTCACTAAATCGTTGTAAGTGAATTCAACTTGTGCCAAAACTGAATCCCAATGTCTAGGATTTTCACCACTCAAAATTCTTAATAAGTTTCCTAAACTTTGGTTCACCACCTAGGTCTACGCATCTATTTGGGGATGATAGGCCAAACAATATAGAAACTTGGAACCTAACCTTTTCCAAAGTTTCCTCCAAAAGTGACCAAGAAATATCCTGTATCTGTCTGAAGTAATACTCCTCAGTAGGCCATGTAACTGTACCACTTCTTTGAAAAACAAGGAAGCCACTTCACTAACATCACTTGTCTTCTTACATGCTATAAAATGTGCCATTTTCGAAAACCGATCTACTACCACCATTATAGAATCATACTTCCTCTGCGTCATAGGTAGTCCCAAAACAAAATCCACACTTACATCTTCCCATGGTCTTTAAGGTACTGGAAATGGAGTGTAAAGCCTTGTATTCTGACTTCTACCCTTAGATAATTGACAAAATCTAAAATACTCAACAAATTTTCTGACATCTTTTTTGATGCTAGGCCAAAAGTACCATTCTTTCACCAATGACGTGGTTTTATCCATGCCACAATGTCCTCCTAAACTACCACTATGTAACTCTCTAATGAGGTTCAACTGTATTGAACTCTATGGAACACATAACTTTTGGTTATTAAACAAGAAGCCTTCTTGAATGTGGTACTCTAAGAATGGTGTTCGGTCCATACTCCATGTTTCTTTTCATGCCTTCTAAGCCTCTGCAAAATCTGCATCCTCTTCATACAAACCTTTCACACATTCCAAACTTTATGTTATTGATTGGTGGCTAGCCTTTGTGAAATTTTTACTAAAATTTGTACCAATTTACATTCTTATTTTGAAACTTGAAAACTATAACGATCGATTATGTTATTGATCAATGGCTAGCTTTTGTGAATTTTTTACTAAAATTTATTTGGTTTAAGGCATATGCATGTTAATATCTTGGAAAACAATTTTTTCTTGGATACATTTTGAGTACCAATGAAAAAAAAAACATCTCTTATATAGAATCTGCAATAATGCTTTGTTTAAATAGACTACGGGTGTTTTCCATGCATGTAACCCCAACCCTTTTGCATTTTGCAATCGTAAATTTTCTATCTTGAATAAAGTTGGGAAATGTCTGGCTCTAGCTTCATTAAATGAATAGAAATAGTATGGGATATGTGTGTCTTTCTATCTTGAATAAAGTTGGGAAATGCTTGGCTCTAGCTTCATTAAATGAATAGAAATGGTATGGGATATGGGTGTCGATGATGTCCACTTACTTTTAGTATATACAAAATATATTAAATTTAAAATACGTTATGCCATGTAGAGAGAGTGATATTCTTTGAAATTCGACACACTTTTCAATACATTCATGCAATGTTAGGCTTTGAAAATTCATTTCTACGAGTATGAAATCCAATACATTCATGCAATAAAATAATGATGTGTGCTATGTCCCCCATTCCATTCCCTTAGTTATTTAAGGTCATCTTCAAACTTTAATTTAATATTTACATTTACTTTCATTGTATGACCTTCACAATTAAACTAAATTGACAACTCAACCATAAAATAATGATGTGTGCTATGCTCCCCATAGTTATTTAAGGTCATCTACAAACTTTAATTTAATTTAATATTTACATTTACTTATTATTATTATTTTATTGTATGAGCTTCACAATTAAATTAAATTGAGAACTCATAAGCAATGCAATCTGCACAAATGTTTAATTTTTTGTATTTTGATTCAAATTTTTATATTATAATTTATTTAGTAAAAATTTTTGGTGTTGTTTAACTATTCTATAAAATAATTTTTTTCATCGAAGTTTGATGATATAAATTTATTTGAAATTATTATTTTTTGTTGTTTAAAATCTATTTTTGAATGTAAAAATGGATTCAACATGTTGAAAAACCCATGTGATACTCCGATTATACAGAAATAATCACTCAAATCTCCAAATCTAATAATTTCTTGTTGGATTTCAAATAAATGTTCTTGGAAAAAATCACCCAAAAAACTATCATTTCGTAGAACGTTTAGACTATGGAAAAACTTTTAATTCAAGTTGTTATTTGGCAAAAATACATGATACAAGTCGTTATGGTTTTACAACATGCAACTTTTGTGCAATATCAAGACATCATCTTTGTTATGGCAATTATATCTCCTCGACATGACCTGACAACACATTACTAATAAGGTGTTTTGGCATTTTACAATGTTGTGATTAATTTGTTTTACTTTTGCCAATGTTGTGATGAATAGGTTATATTTTTAGTTTA